>CATIWM010199741.1:0-17626 GCA_949671775.1 Mallotus repandus | reverse complement strand
TTATTTAATATTATTTTTTAACTAAAGCACTATTATACATACTTAAAATAAATTTAAAAATAAATCTTATTATAACTGAAAATTTTATGATAATAAAAATTTTAAAAAATAAAATTATTTTATTTTATTTTATTTTTAATTTATTTTATTATTATTTTATTTAAATTATTTATATCATTTTATTTTACAGTCAGCGTAATAATTTTAAGTAAATTTATTTTTTAAAAAACATGGAAGGCCAGTGAGGATCCTATCAAAGAAGTAGTTCTTCTCACTGCTACTACTTGCCTTAACATTATATTCCTAATAAAAAAGAAAAAAAAAATCAAATCAAACAACACATCAAGCACAAGTTGAAGGAGAAGAAGAAATTGAGATTGACTCAAATCAAGCGAGCGATGGTGGCACCGCAATTTCTATGTTTTTCTCAATTTATTTGAATAAATTAAGCAGAAGATCAATACCTAACCCAACTTATCTACTGAGACATTTCAATTTTAACGCTCAGTTTCCCACCGTTTGTTTATGCTTTTTTGGGACAATTGCTGCTGTCATTGTAGAGATCAGTGCTGTAAAACTCATCTACAAGATTGATTCTAAAATGGGTCTGTGATTTTTGAGAGGGCTTAGAATTGGCAATGACTGTGGTGTGGTGAAGGAGAATAAGTTCTGATTTTTGGGATTTAGTTAATGCCTTTAATAGTTAGACTAAATTAAAGAGATGGGAAAATTGATGGTCTATCTATGCAACCTTCTGCCTTCTTTTTTTCGTTATTAACAGTAGAATGAAAGAAACAGAGGACCACGTGGAATTCAAATGCTGAAAGGAGAAGGTGTCATGTGTCAAAATCTGGTGAAATCCTTTTTTCTGTTTCAGCTCTAATATATATATATATATATATCTCATATGGATTATATAAATGAAAATGTTATGATCTTTTATGTGTTTAAATAATATATTAACTTTGTTTAATCATGATTTGGTTGCATTAATATGCTAAAGAAAGACTCGGAGTACTTGAATAGTAAAAATATAGGGTATTACACAATGATTCTCCAATCATTTCTTTAACGGCTCCTAAACTCATGGTCTTTAGGAGCATGTCTTTTGTAGAAACTTTAGAGGCTGTCCAATGTGTTTTTCACTGACATTTCCTTTGCAAAACCTTTTTTTTTTTCCCTCATGTTTGTCTACTTCCATTCCATTATCTATATTATGCATATCTTTATCACTGCATTTATACATTTTTCTCATAAAAATTATTTAGTGCTCATCTAATCAACAGATAAAAATGAAATTTATATAATATGGCACCAAATTTCACAATCATTTTGGCCCAACGACTAAAGCAAACACAAACACCTTGTATTTCAGATAAACATCTTGTATTTCCATCTGAAATGAAAAATAGTTATTTAAAATATGTTTGATTCAAAAAAAATTTATAAAATTTTATGAAATTTATTTGTAAATTCATGTGAATATATTTGGTTTAAATAAAAATTTTGTAAAATTTATTTCTAATTCTAATTTTTAATTTTATAAAATCGCTTAACACTAAATTTATTTTATTAATGAAATATATTTGATTTAAATGATTTAAAATTTATTTTTAAATAAATTTTATTTAAAATTTATTTAAAAGTAAAATATATTTTTAATAGAATTGAACCAAATAAGAAATAAAGAATTGCAAATTGGCAACACTAACAGTAGTATGATAGTGGCATTACCTTAATCTCGTGCCCCTTTAGCGCAGTGGAGCAGTCATCATCTTGCTTTCTTCTGATATTATAAATTTACTCGCTAAAGTTGTTTTTGGATGAATACAGACACTAATTTCCTACCCAATTCATCACTAACACAGCTAGTGCTTGGAGAATAACTCATGGAGGCAGAGCATGGACGGAACAGTGAGCCAAAACGGCATGCAAACAGCAAGCATGTCAAGGTTTTTCTAGTAGTCTTGAACTGCCTTCTAATGTCAATTGGTCAAGTTGGAGGTCCACTCCTTATTAGGCTCTACTTCTTGCATGGAGGAAAGAGGAAGTGGCTTACTTCTTGGTTACTTACCGCTGGCTTCCCCATCCTCGTCCTCCCAATTTCCATATCTTATATAACATCTACAGGTCGAGGCCGAGCTAGAACTAGTAGATTACTAGCCACAAGATGGCTTGTTGCTGGGAGTGCTTTTATAGGCTTGCTTGTTGGGCTTGATGGCTATCTATACTCTTATAGTTCGTCTTATCTACCCGTTTCAATTTCTTCTCTTCTGGGTTCTACTCAGCTAGCCTTCACTGCACTCTTCCTTACGTCGTTGTCAAGCATAAGTTCTCGCATTACTCGATAAATGCAGTGGTTTTGATGACCTTTGGATCTGTAATTCTTGGATTTCGCATGAATGGAGATAGGCCAATTGGGGAATCTAATGGAGAGTACGTGCTGGGTTTCTTCGTGACCCTTGACGCTGCAGCTCTTCATGGCTTTGTAACACCCTTGCCGCTGCAGCTCTTCATGGCTTTGTAATGCCTGCTGTGGAGTACGTTCACATGAATGCTGGCGTGCCCATCACCTTTGATCTTGTTATGCAAGTTCAGTTCCTGATATCCATGTTTGCCACTATTTTGCACCATCGCCATGATCATCAACAAGGACTTTCAGGTGGATGATTGTGATTGACATTCCTGATATATGATTACTTTTTTATGTTATGTGCACCATTGATGTTAACTGTTTACTTCAAATAACTCCTTGTAAATTTACGACCTGCTTAGGCTATTTCAAAGGAGGCAGAGGAGTTTGTTCTCGGGCAGACAAAGTACTATACTATTCTAGTGGTGTCAGCGATCGTGATGCAGTTCTTGATCATAGGAAGTCTTGGTGTGCTCTTTGCCTCCACCTCTCTTCTTGGGGGCTTAGTGTCATCTCTTCTAGTTCCAGTTCAACAGATTTTTGTTGCAATTTTCTTGCATGATGGTCTTCAACGCTGAGAAGGGCATGGCCTTAACTATGTGCCTATGGGGATTTGCATCTCACCTATATGGGGAATACATGGAGAGCTCCAAGAAGCAAGCTAAAAACAAAGAAGAATCCCATCATGATGTAATTTATTAATCAAGTGACTGAAAAATCATGTTCAAATGTTCAATTGCGGTGCTTAACGCTTGTGTATGATTATGCAAAATCAAGCTTATGCACCATACAAGAAAGTTTGAATGGCTTATCTAATGAACCCTTACAACATTTTTCTATGAATTTAAAAATTCTCTCATCCACGTTGGTGTCCCCAGTAGCGACCAATGTTCAATCAAATAGCTCACCAGATTTTGAGGGCTTAAATAATTAACAAAACAAACAAAAAGGACATGAATATAATATATGGATTTTGCCATTTTATTAAGCAATGACATATTGGCAAAACACATCTAAGTCCCCATATTTCAAGTATATACGTCTTTCATGCGTTAGAAATTTTTATTAACAAAATTATTAACACTGCATAAAATATTTTCGTAGCATTGCAAAAAAAAATAATAATAATATATATATACACACACTCAAATTTCTTCATATAATTTGGTTCTTTTGATTTATGATTAAAAAATAATTTAATAACATAATGGACACAAGTTAAAAAAATAAAATTGACAATAAGAAAATAAAAACATTGGAGCTCAATTAAAACACAACTGGAATATATGAGTTTAATGGAATGAAGCATGAAGAGTAAAGCAAACTAGACAAATACCCACGCCTCTTGTGGCATGGGTGAATTTATTTTTCAAAATGTGTTCTTATAAAATAATAATTATAAATTTATGATGGTATTTTATATTTAAAAAAAACAACACTATTTTTTTCAATACTCTCTATAAAATAGAATAAAAAACAAATTACAATTAAGCTGAAAATAAAATTTTTAGCAAACAATACATAATCAGTAAATTATATAATATTTGTTACCATTTCTACAAATTTCACTTAAAATCCCTTTTTTTCTAAACAATTTTAATATTGGGAGCACTTCCACTTTATCAAATTGTGTCACCCCTTGTAGCATTTAGTATTTTCTACGCGAAATTAAGGTTAGACTCATCTTTATTGGCTTCTATCAAATCTTCATAATCACTATTCTGACCATTTTCTTCTCGTTCTTTCCTTATTTTTTTGAGCTTTGCACAATAATATATGCCAATACTTATAGTATACATGTGAAATTAAATGATTTGAGAAATGAAGAGATAAAGTTTGCAAATAAATGAACACTTAATAAAATATATTAATTACATATGGATGAGATAAAGTTTGCAAATAAATGAACACTTAATAAAATATATTAATTACAAATGGATGAGATAAAGTTTGCAAATAAATTAACACTGAATAAAACACATCAATATCAAAATAACATTTTTTTTAAAGGATATCAAAATAACATGAAAAAACTTAAAAGAGATAAGTAAATAAAAAGGCAAGTGTATAGTGGATTTTTAGAGTTTTGATGATAGATTTTATAAATCTATGCTTCACTTGGTATGATAATACACCAAGCGCTCAAATTTATTATATTTATATAGATAGGTATGGAAATAGTTCGTGGTATGTTGGTCAATGCTCCCACAAGACATACGATTCCATTTGGGATTAAATTTTTCTTCCCAAATTTATAAGTGGCAAAAAAAAAAATTAAAACAAATACATTTTGCCAAGATATTTTTGGATGTAAATATGGTTTCCCTACAATTAAGCTCTAAAGTGCCTAAATAATACATCTTTCCAAGATTTGTTTCCATGCCTAAATGTTTCCAATATATTTTAAAATGGGTAGACATTGTTTGCATGCCTTCAGGGGACTTAGCAATCAATTTGCCAATTTTTTTTTTTTTATGGATATAGTACATATTAGTATATAATATCCATGGTTAAAGAACCCAATTCATCATTAAAATGGATAGTTCCTGGAGCAAAAAATCTCCTAGAGGCATAGCAGGGAAGCAAAACTGAGCCAAAACAGCAAGAAAACTGCAAGCATAGTTAATGTCAATTGGTCAAAGAGGAGTTCCATGGTTTGGGAGGCTCTACTTCTTTCATGGAAGAAAGAGGAAGTGGCTTACTTCTTGACCATAGGAAGTATTAGTGTGATCTTTGCCTCCACCTCTCTGCTTGAGGCTTAGTGTCATTTCTTCTAGTTCCATTTCAACAGATTTTTGCTGTAATTTTCTTGCATGAGGTCTTCAATTCTGAGAAGGGCATGGCCTTGGCTATGTACCTGTGGGAATTTGCTTCTCACCTACATGGAGAGCTCCAAGAAGCATGCAACAAAAAGAGCAGAATCCAATCATGATATATAAGCACCTTAAAACTCGTACTAATGGAGTGCTCACTGCTTAATAATGTACCTACCACCAAGAAAATTGAACTACTTAACCATCTAATTAGCTTATTTTGCACAAAAGACCAATTTTTATCCCAAAAAAATTGCTCCAGCAATCTTACCAACCTCTGCTTATATGAATAAAAAAAGCTCTCTCATCCACGTTGGTAATGTCTCCAATAATGACCAATTCTTTATTAACTAGTAAAAAGATCTGGCATACTTGTTGCTTCCGTAGACAACAGGTAATAGACTAATATTGTTGCATTGAGAAAAAGAAAAAGCAGGCAATTTTTTTTTTGGAAATCAAAAGGCAGGCAATTTAGTTCTTGAAGCGTCTGTCATGTATAAATCATACACCTACGCCTCCATACAAATGTAAAATATTCCAGGAATATATAATTGATATTATATTAGACTACATTGCACTGCAAAACTAAAAGAAAAGATTTTATAAAAGGGGGACTGATTGGCTGTAGAGCTAAACAATTATTATACAAGGGAAATTATACATTAATAAATTTAACATAATTTACATAGTTTGATCATAAAGGGCAGACGAAATCGCCACTTGTCTCGATATCTTCACAATCTGCATCAGCATCAAGGTCATCAAGATCCATGCTGCCTCCCAGCAAACAGCTTCCACTCTTTGTCAGCCCAACACATTTTCTTGCCTCTTGAATTATAGACACAACCTCTTCAACGCTTTGAGATGGATTATTGACATCATTGCTTTGCCAATTGCCTCCTTCCATAAGTTCTATAGGCAAGTTCTTTAAGAACCATGGATGATTTTTAATCTCTTGAATGCTTATTCTCTGCTAATATACCAAGCAGAACCATGAGCATAGCAAAGGAAATCAAACAACACTAACGTACATTTTCATGCAAACCAAAGGAGCACAACCATGAGCATAGTAAACGAAATCAAACAACACTCTACAACATTACATTTTCATTCAAACCAAAAGCCAATTCACCTTTTCAGGATTCGCCACAAATATTCGAGATAATAGGTGCTTGCACTCCACTGAAATCCTGACATAATCTGGAATTGAGTAATGGACACTCAATATCCTCTGCAATAAAGAATAGTAGTATAACATGATTAATATAATTAAAGTAGTTTAGCGAACAACTCCTAACACTTGGCACTATTTTAAACATCGTGTCGCATAATCACTCACCCCAATTGTTTTTCTGAAGTTTTTTGGATCAAGAGGATCTTCAAATGGATATGCCCCAACCAGCATCACATAGAGGGTAACTCCACAAGACCAAACATCTGCGACCTATAAATCAAGAGGATTAGGTAAGGTTCCTAAGTGTCGAGCAACAAAAGCGAAAAGCATTTAGATGAAAAGAAAAAGAACAGAAAAGGATATTACCTTCCCATCATACTCCTTTTTGGACAGTACCTCAGGTGCAATGTAAGCAGGTGTTCCGACAGTAGATTTTGGTTGAGAATGCAACACAGCTGACTATAAAGTAAGTCAAGATAACTAGTAATAAAAAATTCATTAACTCTTTCAGGAGGATGTCATTTACATGAGTAAAATATATATACCTTTGAATACCCAAAATCGCATATCTTAACTCGTGGTGCTGTGCTACCATCTAGGAGTGTATTTTCAAGCTTAAGATCTCTATGACAAATTTGCTGCAATACATAAATGCCTCTAATCAGATACTACAGAAGAGTATAACACCAAGAAGCTACGTTAGATAGATCAAGATGATTGAAGAGTGAAGTGATGAAGGTCAAACCATTGAATGGCAGTAGCTAACTCCTGATATCAATTGCTGAAAGAAAAACCTTGCCTGATTCAAATAAACAAAAAAATCACCACGTCATAAATCATCAATTGAATCACAGCGCAAACAAAATTAAAATTGAAAAAGTGCCATTGGCTCCACATGTCTTTTGCCATGAAAAATCCAAAACCGTGCGTTTACTGGCAATAAGATTTTTTGCACGAATTATTTTCTGCCAAACCATACTTTACCTCATCTTCACCAAATCTACCGGCATTGCATATCCTCTCAAACAGTTCTCCTCCTGCAGCATACTCCATGACTATGGCTAGATGAGTAGGAGTTAACAGGACCTGCAACGATAACACCACAAATCACAGACTATCCCCTCCATCGATTTTTGAGTTTCAGGAAATCACACAGCATATACATAAACTAGCAAGTCTAAAGACTAGTTTAATTTTGATCCTCAAGGAAATGAACCTGTACTTATTGAGCAAAATAAGGCCTTTCCAAGGGCAGCACATGTCAATCACAGGACAGGAGAATTAGAACTGAACATAGTTTAAGGATCAAAAATAATTGAGGAACACACCTCTTTGAATCTAACAATATTCGGATGCTTCAATGACCTGTGGTTCATAATTTCCCTTTGAACATGTTCATCAATCTGCAACCACAAAAGAACACCGCTCTTCATCAATCCATCTCCTACGGCAAAAACACCCACATGACAAATGAAATGATAGCCCAGGTGATACTAATAAAGAACAAAACCAAATCGATCAATTTCACTAATTAGCCACAAACAAGTGGAGGAAAAAAAAAATTTACACAAACCTTTAGTCCTCGCTCAATGAACTTAACAGCAAAAAGCTCTTTAGTCCATCTATCTCTAACAAGCTTTGCCACCCCAAAATTCCCAGACCCAATATTTTTCTCAATCTCATACCTCTCCATAACTACTAAACGATACAAGAAAAGCAAGTTTCAAGAAGAACTAAGTTCCGTTCAGTTCAGTTGTGCGCTGGCTCTAAATTCTCCGTCTTTAGAAGAAAACAAAGCAAAAATAAACGAATACTTGAGAGTGGATTAGGTGACAGTAGCTTACAACTTGCAAGTAATTGACATCAAAGTCTATCAAACAAGTGAAAGATAAAAAGAAAAGTCCGAGAGTTTGGAGAGAGATAAAGATGACACGTGTAACGACAGACAGGTGAAGCTTTGGGTTCAGTACGGTCAAGGAAGAAATTAAAAATAAAAAAGGAGCATTTTTGTGGAATTGTCAGAATTGATTGATTTTCCAGAGGCGGTTGTGTTACGCTACGTTTGGAATGTGCAAAAATTTGCCTTAGCTTTTTTGTGTTGAAAAATTTCCGGCCAAAGTGCCATATTACACCCTCATATTTTAATTTAATTGCACATTGAAACTGAATCATTTTTTAGCCAAATTAAAACTCTAACATTGAATCCGTTACATAAAATAAACTTTACCGTCAGTTAAAAAAAAAACAAGCCGTTAAAAATGCTCGTGTTAACGAAATAAACCCCACAATAAGCTTACTTTATCGCTTACGTGGCCAAACCGTCAGCTGCCTCCTAAAGTGAATCCAACGTGGCAAAAAGCCTTCACTGTACAAAGCCAACAAATTCTTCTTCTTCATCTTTAACCAGCAGACCAACTCTCTCTTTCTTTGAAAATTCTTCTTCTTGTTGTTCTTTAACCAGTAGAGACCCACCAACTAAAGGAAAACAAAATTACAATTTCTTTAGACAATTAATATATAACTATCCAAACCCATGGCAATTCAAGAACAATCAAGGTGATTAGTTGATACTAGTTTCATGAATTATGGGTTCTTCATATCAATTCCTTTACCATTCAAATCAGGTACGATTCTCCTTCTTGTTCTTCATATGCCAATATTCGCCATGGATTTTCAAAGTCTCAAATGTGTCTGCATAAGAGTTTACGAATCATTGCTTCATACCCACCTCACCGTATTTCACAACAATCATCTCTGGTTCATCAAATTCAAGAGTTTGATGGGAAAAGATTAGTGGGTATTGATTTAAACATGGAGTTATGTCAGCTGATAATGAATTAGAGTGTTTAAGTGCTTGTAGCATTGTTGATACAATGGCTTCACTTTCACCAATAAAACAGAGAATGTAACCTGCGATCCCTTTGTAGTGGATGGCTATGACGAGGAGCAGTAGCAGAGGATCCAGCTGGTAAGGAAATCGTTAAAATGGTATCAACTTGAACGCATCAACGACCAATCACCTTGGAACGCTTCCATGTCCCTCATCGACACAGAGCTCTAGACGCTATTGAACTCCAGCAATTGCAGATCCTTCAAGGAATGGAGTCCTCCTCATGTAAAACAGAAAGAGGTTTACTTATAAAATCAACTGTCCGGTCACATTTTCGCAAGTTAATAAATTGGTTAGGCGTAATTCTTATCTCAAGCTGTTCTACATGAGGAGGAGGAGTTGGTGTTGCTCATGGGGCTTTCTTCTGTGTTTTTGCCCATAAGGTGTTTGATGAAATGTTTGATCAATCAATCTAGCAGAAGCAGAGGAAGGTCACGTTCAAGTCCTATGTTTGTTAGAAAAAAGAACACAGAACCCACTTCTCCAAACGTCACTTGCATGGGTCAAGTTAGAGTCAAGCGTTCTAAACAATCCAAGAACCGAACCGGAACTGGTGCAAAAACCAAACGCGGATGTAAATAAATCAAGAATGCTCTGTTTTGTCGTCATTTTAGCAAGAAGGTACTCAAGCCTAAATGCTCAAGGCGTAAATGGGTATTGTTTCTTCATGTTGGTTTCAAAAGAAAAAGTAAAGTTAGAGAAGATTGTGAGAAGATTGAACCGAAATTTAGTAACAGAAGTCAAGATTTAGAGCAAGAATGTGAAGAGGAAGAAGAAGAAGAAGAGCAACAACATGAAACTAAAGTCTATTTCTTCTTCTGTTTTTGCCCATAAGGTGTTTAATGAAATGGTCAAGTGATGACTGTGCATATTTTTGCCACGTCTGCAACAAATCAGCAACTAGTGGGATCCACTTCGTCCACATAGGCTTATTTTAACGGCTGTTTTATTTTTTTTTATGGTGAGGTCCATTTTGTGCAATGAATACAATGTTGGTGTTCCAATTTAGCTATAAAAAAATTCAGTTCCAATGTACAATTACGTAAAACGTTAGGGTCCAACATGATACTGTGGCCAAAAATTTCCCCTGGAAGGGCCGTGAATTGTGAGAGTTACATGCCAAAATTCCGCAGTGACATCAGTCACATCCGAAAGATTATAGGCCCACGTACTCCATGGTTGACAAATAAGATGGCATTACGATTGGAATCTTCTCCTTTCAGGCCCTCAAAGGAGTATCAATGGAAAATCTAAAATTATTGAACTGAATGCTCAGACCTTTTCTGTTTTTTTTTTCTATTTTTAATTGTTGTGGCTTGTTATAATTTTATAATGGAAAAGTCTTAACTATACTGTGATTACAGTTAAATAAATAAATACGTAATATATTTATTTTATTTATATTGGTTAATGTTTTATATTTAATTTTAATTTCATAAATAGTTTAAATGATAAAAAAAATATGAAACATGCATCAAATTCTCGTCTTACTTTAATCATTTTATTGCAATAGAAAATTAACTATTTCAACTAATATATATATATATAAACGCTCAAATTTAAATTTCGCGATCACGAGGTGAAAATTATAATCTCTACATGATGATTGTTAAAAGATTTATTAAATGTTTATTAAATTAAAAAAAAAAAGAAATTCTCTATGAATTTGAGACATTATAACTATAACTTTCATAAAGATCTTCTGAGATGATTCAGATTAAATTTAAAATTTTAAAGTTTTAAGGTCTCAATCTTAGACAATTTGCAGTTCCAAAAAAAGAAGAAGAAAAAAAGTCTTGGACAATTTGATTTAGACATTGACATGTCCATTTCCAAACCTTTTTTTTTTATTATTATTTTCTGAAGTAGCCATTTTTTCCCTAAACTACTAAGCAAGCATATCTGTATGAAAAGGTGAAGGAGATTCAATTTAAGAAATTTGAATTTGTTGATTAAAACTTGACCAAATAAACTGTAAATAATTCCTGGCTCCAGCATATCGTTTCACATTAAACAAACAGCATAACTCTTTTACATACATATTTACTACCTGCATGTTAATCATAGTTTGTTTTTGTTTTTTTTTTTTTTTTTCAAGAAATTACACATATATAATATAGTATTCAGCTCTCTCAACAGATATCATCTTTGGTAACTAAAGAAGGGCCAAGATAAGGTGCTCCGATGACAACCAGATCACCTGGAAGGTCTTTCTCCTGAAGCACAGCGTAACCTGATTCATTGGAAAGAGGGAGACCAATTATCAGCAACAATCTTGCAAGATTTTAATCAACTATGTAATGGAATGTAAATAAACTTTACACGAAGAAAATCATTCTATCACCGTCGAACGAAGATGTATATTTTAAGTGTTTAATATTTTTTTAAACTAATTACTTTATAGTTGACCAATAAAAAATATAATATAGAAAATGGTGGGCTATAGTTACATACCTTGAAGAGAAGGGATTGGGAAATCTGAGAAGTAAGTGGAAGGTCTTCCAAGATCTTGAGAGTAAGGAGGGGATAACACATCGAGGATCGCACAGGGAGTCAATGCAGTGAAAGAATGGATATTTCCTCCACTTGTAGGAAACAGGATTGATGGTTCGCATGGTGCACTTAATATTCCATCCACCACTTTCTCTGCTACTCCAACTGCACCCACAGGAACATGGCATGCATCAATTGAATGGAACATCAATCCTAGGAGTCTGTTGTTTCATTACACGTCTTTGTTGTTTTATTGCATATAATAAAAAGCTTACTAGTCCGGCAGCTAGAATTGTCCACTTTGACCCAGTCATATGCTTTGACATACACAGATCCATAGAGAAGCTTGCTAAACACTGTCATTCCAGGATGATCATGAAGAGGAAGTGTGGCTCCGGCGGGAAAGCAAAATATGCCTATCTGCTCAAAAGAATAATTAACATATATACATGCATCCAGTAAATTAATTAAACAAAAACATATACACAGGCAGATCCATCGACGTTGCATGCACTCACAGAGAAATTGTCGCATTCATTGATGTGGATGTAAGTAATTTCTGAGACAGCTTGACCACGGATCAATTGCTTGATCTCTTCTCCTGGGCTTGAAGCTGGAGATTTAGGCATGCTGAATTCATCAATACCAACATCAACTGCTTCAAATGTATCTGCATCGATCCGTCATGCAGCATCCAATTCATGTTATATAAATATATAAATTCTTGATCATATAAACCAAAAATAAATAGTAACAAGTAATAACCAACCTAAGAGATCTTTGAGCGACTGAAGGTGTTGAAAAGTTGGCATCTGATCTTTTTCTGTAAAGACATGGTTACAAACATCATATAATCTTTGCACTTTGCTTCTTGGTCTGTCCATTTGTAAGTCCATATATATGTATATAGTCTTTAAATTGTTACCATGTATATATAGATATACATAAGTAGAATTTTGTAACCCTTGTAATAAGTTACAGTTTTTGAATTATAGTAAGTAGAGTTGGAGGGTTAGGACTTCAGTTTGCAAGTTGCGAAAGAATGTCATATCATAGGCGCATGGCATGGAAACCTGGGGGCTTAATTTTTGACTTGTTTATTACCTTTACGGTGGGCTTTGTTTGTTGTCGTTAGGTTTGTACATCACGAGAAAACTTGAACTAAACAGCATGTACACACAGCTATTGCCCTAGGTCTAAAAAGGATAGAAAAAAAAAGATTGGTCTGAAATTAATTCTGATTCGTATACTGTAAATGGACGTAGTTTTCAAATCCTAGTGGTAACCCACTGTTGAATTATGAAATACCATTTGTATGCATGTTTTTAGTATTTATCTAGAACAATATATATATATATATTGTAAAATTAACATTATTCACTGTTGAATTATGAAATACCATTTGTTGAAGGTACAAGGACTTAACATTTCATAAAAATTAAATCTCCATTGTTTGCAAAAATTGAGGGTCAAATTAATGAAAAGGATAAATATTAGTATTTTGGTACAAAAACAAAAAAACTAAGCAATTAACCAATATTTTGTCTGAATTTTGGGTGTTGGAGCCAGGCTGACTGGCTGAGGCTGTGCACAAAGTCACAAACCAAAGCTTTTTGTGTTCCTTTCAATGTCATATTTTGTTATGCTACGGAATCTTGTCCTATCCTACTATTATTGAAAATTCAATAAAATTCTACACTTATTTTCTATGTGATTCAAAATTCATTACTACATTCTACATATATCTATATAAACTAGTTGATAGCCTGCAATGCGCTGGTTGTTATAACTTAATATTTTTATAAATTTTTTAATAAACTTTTATGCGGTGTATATATATATATTTACTTTTATATTTTTTCAATTTATGAATTAATATTTATATAATTAATTAGTCACTTATTATTGCAATTAATTTTAATCTCATATGATAATTGCTCACTCATTATCTAATTAATTTTATAATTGTTAATTAAGAATCTATTCAATTTTGTAAGTTATTTTTAAATTATTTTAATTTATAATTAATCAGTCAATCATTATTGCATTTAAATTTAATCTCATATAATTAATTAGTAATTAATCATTTTATTAACTTTTTTATTCTTAAGCTCTGTTTATTTGTGAAAAATATTTTTTTTTAAATTATTTTTCAAAAAAAACTTTTTCGATATTTGGCTGTAACACTAGAAAATAATAAATGAGGAGAGAAAATATTAGAATAAAAGATAATGCAATAAATGAGAAGAGAAGACATTAGAAAATGTATTGGAAAATTATTTCCCACCTTTAGAATGGAAAATCATTTTCTCTATTTTGAAGTTATTTTCCTTTAACTTATTTTCTTTGGTAATCCAAATATTGAAAAATAAAAGAAAATATTTTTAGAATAATATTTTTCCTAAACAGACGAAGCCTTAATCAAGAAAAATTTTAATTTTGTATATTACTTTTATATTGTTTAAATTTATAATTAATTAAGCATTTATTATTGCAATTAACTTGAATTTCATATAATTAATAGTCATTTATTATCTAATTAATTTTTTTATTTATTAATAATCATTTCAATTTTATAGGTTTCTTTTATACTGTTTTATTATTAAATTAATTATAAAAAAATTGATCATAAAAAATAATAAAATATAAAAATAGTTTTAAAAGCAACAAAACAAAAAATATTTAAAAATAATTTATCCAGTAAAAAATAATATTTGTTCTATATAAATTGTAATAAATTTAAAAGTGTATTAAAAAAGAACACATGAATATAAATTTCATCAAAAATCAATTTTTTGTAAACTTGTATAATAAATAGAAATTAATAGAATAAGATATAGAAATTAAATATTTCAAATAAAAATAATAAATTGAAAGTTAAGTAAATGCAAAATAAAATCTATAGATTAAGATAACATGACAATTAAAGTTCATTTTAATAAAGATAAACTGTTATGAAAATAAAATATTTTATATTATGAATGTTGATGATAATGTAGAAAGGCACATAAATTTGTAAGGTAAAAATAAATTAATAAAAAATAGCAATCAAATATCTCAACTAGAAATTATAAATTTCAAGTAAAATAAATTCTAAAATTTATTTAACAAAAAAATTGTTATGAAAAAAAGAGTTTACCTTGTAAATATGGATAATGCTGCAAAAAAAATGTTATCGCTTTGTGCCAAATGATATTTTAAAAAAAATATATAAATCAAATATTTTAAATAAAAATTATGAATTTAAAGTCTAAAAAACATAAAATAGGAAAGAAAAAGAGCACAATATATACACCTTTTTTTATAAAAAAAAAGTCGGTAACAGACATAAATTAAAACATTACAAGTAATAATTTAAAAAATAAAAATACAAAGATTTATTGAAAATAATCAAGAGAAGGAGAGAGACTGACAAGAGAATTTTTGAATATAGTCAAAATTAAAATAGTATGTATATAACACAAAATATACCAAATGCAAAATTTAATAAGAAATTAACCTCCAAGTATTCATACAACTGTTTGAATTGTATAGATTATTTTCTAAAAGTTGTAATTTTAATCTTTTAATACTCAAACACTTTAAATGATGGTGTATAAACTAAAATAAGAAGTATAAATATAAGCATGACTCCAAACTTACCTCTCTTTTCTCCCTTTTCTTTTTTCTATGTAGAAGTTTGCTTGCAGTGATGTTTTTTTGGATCGTCTAGGTTTATTCTTTTTTACTAGGGTATTTAGTTTGTTCTCTTTTTGTTAAGAGGATTTTGGCCCTTTAATATTTTGTTGATCTTTTCATAGCTCAGTATCATCCATGAATGGTCACCATTTTATGCTTATAAAACTTTATTTGAAAATTAATGGAGTTTCAATCTAAATTCAATGATACTTGAGGGAGTTCGACTGATTTAATTACCTTGGGTAGATTACACTCTACACCTTCCTCCTTTAACTCAATCATTGATTAGATGTGTCATCATTTTCATTCATATTATCATCCTTATTTTTTGCAAATTTGCCCAAGAATGCAACTACAGCAGAAGGTTTGGAAGGCAATGCTTTATTCGTGAGAAAAGAATGCTCTTTGCATGAGGGTGAGGAAGAACTGCATGAGGGAGCAGTATATTTTTATTGGGTTATTTGCACTCACAGTCCCTAAATTTATACCCTTGTCCCACTATAGTCCCAAAAAATTAATTGAGCTCATAAAAATCTCTGAATTTTAATTTCGGTAACAACAATCCCCCTTTCGCCTATTTTCGATCAAATCAGTATCGAAAAGTCGACGTGGCATATCTGAGATGTTGAGGTGTCAATATAATTTGCAAAAAAGAAATTTAAGGCCAAGTGGGCCTTGCATGTTGCCACATGGCAACCATCCTCTAAATTAAAAAAAAAGACTCGTTAAATAAAAAAATAGAGGCCATTGTTTCCCTTAGCTTTTTTTTCTGGCCAAATGAGTTTCCTCCCTCTCACCTTTTTCATTAACCGCCATTGAAGAATAAAAAAAGCAAAAGCCTTAATCGAGCATATAGAAATCAAAATAAAAGCTTGCAAATTTTGGGTTCCAGCATAATAAAGGATGGACAACAAAGGCAAGAAGAAGGGTATAGTTATGGCTTCAACAAAGGAATCTTTGGTCTACCTCGAAAATCGTCTCCAGTCTCTATTCCTCTCAAAAGCTCAAACCACATTGATTTTGGTCTCTACAACCCACAAAGCCCGCTTTCTTACCATAAGTTGCAAGAATCTCAAGTGACCCTTCAAGTTATTTCTATTCCTGCATGCCCCTTTTCTTTGTTTTGAGTTAATTTTGTCAATCTATTCATTAGAGTTTTATTTTGTTATATTATGTTTACATTTTTAGAATAGTTTCAGCAGATGAGACAATAACAAATGATAAAGCAGCAACAAAATAATGCTTGGACAGGGCAAAACAAAGGCGGTGCTACTGGACTGTACCAAAAATAGTAACAAACACAACCAGTAGTCCACGCCACCAGAGGAAGGAATCATGGGAGGACTTTGTGCTTGTCTTCATCTGCTTGGCCTTCTCTACAACATGTCCAGCAGTAACAATAACAATAGAATCAAGGAAACTCTGGCATGAGGGCTGTGTTTCTAGGAAAGTGAAAGAAGATATGAAGAAGGTTAGAAGAAGGAAATTGGATAAAATATTTTTATTTTAGTGTTATGCATAGGATGAATTACCAGTAAAAGTATAAACAAATAGTGTTGTTGAAGGAAAAAGGAGTTAAAAAAAAAGAAAATTAATCACTGAGGAAAATGATGTTTTCGGGTTAGAATTAGGGCAAAATAATATTTATATATATATGAGATAATACAATAGGAGCAACAAATTTTGTTCATTTTGTTTGGCTCAAAGGAAAGAGAAAGTTGGGTGGGAAGAACAATAGGAGATTATCCTTTTTTAGTGTTTCAGCTTTTATGCAATAAGTGTGATTTTGCTTTTGGAAGAGAGTCTCTTATGCCAGTAATGCAAGGATTAGGAGATGAACAAATAAAAGGGTACCAAGTAGTGCCATGTTTTGCAACTCGAGATTTTTTTATTACCCTGCTTGTAGTGTATCTACCATTAATGGGTGTGTTGCTTCATATGAGAAATGCTTGATTGCATTGCAGGTCAGTCCACCCTATTCCAATGGCCATCAAGTAATAAATAATTAAATGAGATTTTTTATTTTATCAATTCCTATGCCATTTTCTTCCTCTGCCTCCAGTTGGTTATTATTTTCACGTTTTGGGCAATTGGAATTAATCGTCAAAAGCATAATAAAGTACTGGTTTTTTGAAGGTTTTTATTTTTCTTTATTCAACCAAATG
>CATIWM010199740.1:0-10309 GCA_949671775.1 Mallotus repandus | reverse complement strand
ACTAATCTTATAATTAATTTTTTTTCCAATATCTAAATACATGTATTTCATATTTCTTACACTTTAGTACCTATCAGCTAATACCATCATTATTTTATGAAAAACATTAATATAATTTTCAATTTAAATGATAAACTTATTGATGTAGCAGAAGGTAGATAATTGCAAAAAAATCGTTGATTCAAAGGAATACCGATTTGCAATCTTCAAAACCCTATTGATTCTATCGAATTCTAGAGGATTTGGAATAAACAAAGTCTATAATTTTTATTAGAAATCAAAAGCCGTCCAAACAAGGTGAAAAATAAGCTTATATACCTAAAATAAATCCTAAATAAACTCCTAATAAAAAGAGGAAAAATTACTAAAATAGAAAAACAGCGATTTGAAGGCCCAAACAATCTAATTTGGCCAAAATCCATAGGGCATCACAAGAATAGCTAGTGACTTTGAATCAGTGGCCCAATTCCACCCAAATTAGCCACCGAAATCGCTAAAATCGGACACTCAGAACTTTACTTTAATTACAAAACTGCCACTGCCTGTCCAATTTGTCTAAGAACTCCAAAGCTTGTTCTTGGACCACATCATGCCCTAATTCCATAGATTGGCTAAGGAACCTAAAAGTTGTTTTAGCTTCTGAGAAAATAATTTATGTATTAGATCAAAGCCCACCCAGACCACTTCCTGAATATGCTTCTTAAGAGGAGTAAATGATAAATGGAAGGATGATGATATGCAAGCACATTGTATCATGTGGGCTTCCATGAGCACTAAAATCCATCAGCAACATGAGAAGTACACAAGTACAAAGGAAATCCTACTTCACTTACAAGAGTTGTTTGGTGAACAAAGTAGGACCGCTAGGTATGAGATATCTAAACTGCTCTTCCGTGCTAAGATGAAGGAGGGAGAGGATGTGGGAGCCCATGTGAATTCCATGATTAAATCAATGGAGGAGCTAGAGAGTCTAGACTTCACAATGGACTTCCACCTCCAAGTGGATTTAATCCTTCAGTCCCTTCCCGAATCTTTTGGGCAAACCATTGCCAACTTCCATATGAATAAGATAGAGTGCACTCTCGTGGAGCTTTTAAATATGCTCGTGATGGTCCAAAAGGCTATCCAAGGGAGCAAAGGGAAAGAGGTTGCCCTTATTGCCACTTCTATTGGGACTAAGAAGAAAGGCAATAAAAAGAAGAAGGGCAAGACAAATGTTGTCAAGCCCATGGGTGGCATAGCCAAGAATAAGGGTAAGGCCATTGTAAGGGAAGAGCAAGGCAAAGGAAAGTGTTTCCACTTCCAAGGTGAAGGACATTGGAAGAGGAATTGTCCTAAGTTCCTCGAGTCTCATAAGACAAAGGGAAAGGGCAAGCAAGGAGAAGGTAAGAATTTCTCTAATTTATTTGCTTCTAAATGTTCTAAGAGCTCATCTAATGCATTGGTATTGGATACCGATGCAAGTTCTCACATTTGTTCATCCTTACAGGATCTAGCAAATGAGAGGAGGTTGAGGCCCAATGAAGTAACCTTAAGACTTGAAAATGGAGCAAGTGTTGCTGCCAAGGCTATAGGATCCACTTAAATTGATTTATATAATCATATTTTTTTATTGGATGATGTATTGTATGTACCTAATGCTTATAAGAACATTGTCTTTATTTCTAGTTTAACTAGAAAGGGTTATGAATTCCTATTTTATAGAGATGTATGTAAGATTCATTTTAGAAATGAATTAGTTAGCATGGGTTATTTAATACATGGTTTATATTATGTTGATAATATGTCCAATAATAATAAGCCTCAAACTAATGTGAGTGATGTGAATGCAATGCTAATTAAAAATGTCTCTAACTCTAAATATATATGGCAATTGAGATTATGTCACATTGCGGAGGATAGGATCACAAAGTTGGAAAGGATGGGAATCTTCAACAATCTTGATTCCATATCCAATTCTACTTGTGAGGCTTGTCTTCAAAGAAAGATTACTAGATCACCATTTATTGGACAAATGGCAAGAGCCAATGATGTGTTGGAGATCATACATAGTGATGTATGTGGACCATTTGGTGAAATGGCTAGAGCTGGTTTCTACTACTTTAGAACCTTTATAGATGATCTATTAAGGTATGGGCACTTATTTCTTATGAAGAACAAGAGTGAATCCTTTGAAAAGTTCAAGGAGTTCAAGGCCCAACTAAAGAACTAGATCGGGAAAAGTATTAAAACTCTAAGATCTGATAAAGGAGTTGAATACTTAAGTATCGAGTTCATTGAGTTCCTTAAGGAACATGGTATTGCATCACAGCTCACACCACTTGGAACACATGGTGTGTTTGAGAGGTAGAATCATACTTTATTGGATATGGTACGTTTTATGATGAGCTACACCAATTTTCCTATATCACTTTGGGGTTTTGCACTCAAAGCAGCTTCCTACATCCTTAATCGAGTTCCATCCAAGTCTATTTATACCGTACCATATGAGATGGAACTAATTCTTAAGCATGTTCAGATTTGGGGGTGCCTCACTTTTATTAAAAAGCTAAAATCGAACAAGTTAGATGCAAAGTTGATTAAAGGACGGTTTGTTGGATATCCTAAAGATAGTTTAGGGTATTACTTTTATCTTCCTACTGAACAAGTTGTTGTTATAAGTAGAGATGTTATTTTCCTTGAGAAACAGTTTCTTAAGGAAGGTGGCAAAGGAAGGAAGGTAATGTTAGATGAGGAGTCATCTAAAGAAGCCCAACAAATTGATCAAATAGATATTGATCAATCCAAAGAGCCTATTCCAGTTGAGAATGTCATCACACCGATTCCTAGAAAGTTTAGTAGGGTATCTCATCCTCCGAAGAGATACGGCCTTCTTCATAATGTGCTAGATTTGTATGTTCATGAAGAGAGCATTCATGTTAATGATCCTACTACATATGAAGAAGCTTTATGTGATAAAGGTTCTTCAAGATGGCTTGAAGCAATGAGAACTGAAATGGATTCCATGTATGCAAACCAAGTCTAGTCACTTGTTGTTCCTTCTAAAGGTATTGTACTTATTGGGTGTAAATGGATTTTTAAGAGAAAGATTGATCAGACGGGAAGGTAGAGACCTATAAAGCTAGGCTTGTAGCGAAAGGGTTTCGCCAAAGGCAAAGGTTCGACTATAAGTAGACCTTCTCACCAGTAGCCATGCTTAAATAAATTCAGATTCTTCTTGCTATAGCTACACACTATGACTATGAGGTTTGGAAGATGGATGTTAAGACTACCTTCCTTAATAGTTATGTTAAGGAGGAAATTTTCATGGAGCAACCCAAGGGTTTTGAATCTGAGGAAAGCTCAAAAGTGTGCAAGGTTAATAGATCAATCTATAGTATAAAGCAAGCTTTAAGGAGTTGGAATCATCGTTTCGATGAGGCTATCCGTTCTTATAGTTTTATTAAGAACGAGGATGAGCCATGTGTTTATAAGAAGGTTAGTGGGAGCCAACTCACTTTCCTAGTCTTGTATATAGATGACATTCTTCTTATTTGTAATGATGTTAGTATGATGACCTCTGTGAAAGTATGGTTGTTTAAAACCTTCTCGATGAAAGACTTAGGTGAGGCTACCTACATTCTTGAGATTCGAGTCTATAGAGATAGATCGAAGAGAATGATAGGTTTATCCCAAAGTCTTTACTTGTAAAAGGTGTTGAAGAGGTTCAACATGATTGATTCCAAGAGGGGATTGTTACCTTTCAGGCATGGTATCCACCTATCCAAGGAGATGTCACCCAAGACACCCGAGGAAATGGTGGAGATGGCCAATGTTCCTTATGCTTCGGCTATAGAAAGCCTAATGTATGCTAGTTGTGTACTAGGTCGGACATTACCTATGCTGTTAGTGTGACTGCTAGGTTTCAATCTAACCCAGGCTTGGAGCATTAGGTGGCAGTTAAGGCTATCCTTAAGTGCTTGAGAAGGACTAAGGATTTAGTCTTGACCTATGGAGAAGGTGATTTACAGCTTACAGGTTTCACAAATTCTGACTTTCAGTCAGATATGGATGAAAGAAAGTCTATCTTTGGGTTTGTCTTCACCTGTAATGAAGGTGCAGTGAGCTGAAAGAGTTCCAAGAAAAGTATCACTGCTAATTCCACTACAGAGGCTGAGTATATAACTGCATCAGATGTTGCTAAAGAAGTTGTTTGGATTCAAAAGTTTGTCACCGAACTAGGAGTTGTTCCATTCATTGAGTCGATAGTTCCTCTCTTCTACAATAATAATGGAGCCATTGCTTTAGCAAAAGAACCGAGGTCTCACTAGAAATCCAAACACATAGACAGGTGCTATCATATTATCAGAGAACTTATTGGAAAGGGCAATGTGCTCGTACAAAAGGTAGCTTCAGTCGATAATGTGGCTGATCCACTGACTAAGGCACTCAGCCAGCTGCAGTTACACCATCATCATGAGAAGATGGGTCTTAAATATTGTAGTGAATGGCGCTAGTGCAAGTGGGAGATTGTTAGTATAGATGTGCCCTAGTGCCATTTCTTGTAATGCATATGACATTGTACTTTTATTCTTATGGCAATTAAATATTCATTTAAATAAAGTGTTTGTTTATTTGAGTATTTACCCTTTAGCATTATGTTAAAAGAATTTATTATCAAGAGTTAATAATATAAGTGAAAAATTCTTTTAGTACATAGGCTATAAAATGTTCATAGTCGTAGGATTAATATATGGGTAGTATTAATCTATAAACAATCACCTTTTTCTATTTTCCTTGATCGGTATATGATATCGATAATGGAAGGTAGTGAGTCTCATGCTACTTGATATGAGATATCAGAATAGACATGTAGATACTCATGTGATGGGTGGATTAAACTACGGCATAAGATAACTGATTGCATGGAAATTCACTTTTATCGATAATTACTGTCTTGCGCATAATGGTGGATGTGGTCCTTTGACCTGAGGCTACACGGTCATCCACATATAGTTGGTTAGAGTTTGTTACCGCTTACATACTTGTGCTAGCCATGTAGGGGTATATGGCATATGGTGGCTCTAGTCGGTTATATGTAGGGATAAGTGATCGGCCAAGATGGAATTCATTACCTGGAGTGAACTAGGATAAGATCCTATGCTATCTAAGTTGTTCTTGATGAACAAGTACCTGGCCAGGTCAAACTTGACTTAACCAAAAAGTGTTCTCAATGCTAGAAAGAATTTCTAGTAAAAGTCATATTTTATCGAGAATTAAACTGAAGATGCGGTCATATGATTGAGGCAATTAGAGTTTGACTGACCATGACTCTAACCAATGTCGGCATCTTGAAATGAAGGGACATTGAGTGCACGGTAATTATGTTTTATGGTTCTTGTGAATCTACGAATAGCATTCATTTCCAATTGGGTAGTCGTGATATCTATGCTAGGGGTCACTCACGACTTATGAAAACTAAATGTGATTAATTGGGATTTTCACATTTAGCTTGGAAAGAGTTTTCGATAATATTAAGAGTTAATATTATTTATTTCCATTGCTATTTGGACTTGAACCTAGTAAGTCACACACATAAGAGTAGCACCAACAATGATAATAATTAATTTAATTATAAATTAAAGTGTTTAATTAATTAATTAAATTAATTGAATTGGATTTTTGCTTGTGCGAGGATCTAGCATATCTCGAAATCTAATTCAAAGGTTAGGACTATTAAATATTAATTTGGATTTAATTTAATATGTTATATTAAGTTTAAGGACCAAATTAATATTTGCCACCAATACAAGTTTGGATATGGACCATGAGATGGGTCATATACATGTAGCTTAATGGATGATGGATGGGCCTAAATAATTAAGTGTATTAGTGAGAAGCGCTTTATTTAAGTGTTTAATAAAGCCCATAAAACTAATTAGTAGATGTTGTAAAGATGGGCTTATTTAAAAGTTAAATAAGCTTAAGCCTAAGCCCACTTACTAAAGGAGAGGCCACCTAAGCATGTGACATAGTGGCCACATAAGCATTGCTTTACATGCAATGTGATTGCATGGTTGACAACATGGAGATGTGTTATAAGCATGCACCTTAAGTTAGTGGTCATTCTCTACATGCATAAGGTAGCTTATTTTACACTTAAAGTGAAAAGTAAGCACATGCACGAGATTGCTTATCCTATACTCAAGCTTGAGTTAGTGGAGAATCTCTACACATGCAAATTAGTCTCTTACATACATACACTTAGTTAGTGGAGTTTCTTTACACACTTCTATTATCACTTACATTTGAGATAAATTAAAACACTAAAAGAAAAACAAGAGTTGAGTCTTCTTCTTCTTCTTCTTTCTTCTAAGTATTGTAAGTGTGTGAGTGAGAGATACAAGAGTTGTATTTCTTGATAATTCCATTGTCATCCATCCAAAGGAGGCAAAAAGTCCTACATTATCCAGGCAAGGAGAGGAGCTCCAGCAAGCTTTCGGATCACCACAAAGGAGGAGCTTGTGGGTAGAGATTCTTTAAAAGCTTGGAGTCATTTCGATGCCACTTATGTGTTTCAAGCTAGAGGCTTCACACTTGGGGAGCTAGGAGCTTATAGAATTGCATCAACCATTTCCTAAAGCCTATTGAGTGTGCTACCGACATTCGGAGTTTGTAAGAGTTACTAAACTCTAGATGTAGGTCTCTTGCCATGCTTTGTGTTTTGGTTGTTTTTGTGAATCTTTTATTCATGTTGTCTATTAAGCATGCAAGCAAATTAGTTGTGTAAATAAAATGTGTTGTGATCTTAGTAGTTTTTGGAATTCTTGCCTTTCATGCAAGGATTACACACTAGGAAATTTTTTTTGAAATTTATCCTAACCAGTTTCGTGCTCACACCACGCTTCCACTATATTTCGATGTGTTTAATCGATTCCCTTCAGTTATCAAATATTCCCATTTTGTACTGTGATATCCATATTTTGTATTAGGTACAATTACAATTGTACTCAGTGCAATCAATATTACATAATAATATAATAATCCATCAATTATAAATGATAGCCGAATATGGTAATGTACTCATACATATGGATAAAGTTTTGGTCTTGTCTGAACTTAAATTTGTAATAAAAAATATATGTATTCGTTACTGAAATAACAATAAAGATAATCTGTATGAGATTGTCAATATCTTAATGTACATTTAAGGTTGGCAATGAGACATTTGTCAAATGTAAAGTAGTGTTGACACCATTAATAAATAGAGACAAATCTTTATAATCAATGTAATGGTTACTGAAGATCCTCGTTTTATATTGCAATATCCATATTTTATATTGGCTATAATTATAATTGTACCTAGTGCAATTGATAGTACATAATAATATAACAATCCATCTCTTATATATGATAGCCGAATATGTCAATGTACTCATCATACTTATGGATAAGGTTTTTGTCTTGTTTGAACTTAAATTTGTAATATGCTAATATATTACATATGTTAATAAATTTGTAATGTATATATATATATTCAGCAATGAGATAACAATATGGATAAAAAATATGGCATTGCCAATATGTTAATTAATATACATTTAAGGTTGGCAATGAGACAGTTGTTAAATGTAAAGTCGTGTCAATGCCATTAATATAGATCAAATATATGACATTTTCAATATGTTAATATACACTCATGCAACAATCTTGTTTGGAAGACAATAAGTTGGCAAAAATAACATTTTCAGCTTATTATACTTTTGCACTTATGATAACTCGAAAACATTGCCATTTTGTGCTGCAATGTATACATTATGTATCAGCCAGAGGTTTTGTTGTACTGCAATGTGGTGGCCATGTGTTGGTGTTAACATAAATCATTTGTGTGCATGAGTGTATACATTACAAAGGCAGATGTTAAGATAAAAAAGGAAACATATATAATAATAATAACATGATTCATGTTGTAGAAGTACCAGTTAGAGTAGCAATTGTACTGAATTAAGGACTCCATGTTGAGTTATCAAATGGCAAAGTTCCAATACATAATATGTATTATGAAGTACAAAAAAAAAGCTAAAGGATAACTTCATAATGATATTGGGTTGCATATTTGATAAAGCTCACATATGTAATCAAAAGGAAAGCAAACTTAACGCAAAACTAACACTTTCAATGTAGTGCACAAGTGAATTATTAGTTATAAAATAAGACCAAATGAAAAAAAATTAATATCAAGAAATACAATACAACGCAAGCATTTTTCAATAGATAATGGAAGTCATAACAATAGATGTACCACTACAAACAAATGTCAGCAAACAAACAAATAATTAAAAAAAACAAATTAAAACCAAAAGAAAGAAACAACTAACAAAATACAAAAAAAATAGTTGAAACAAAAACATAAGACACTACGCAATAGTTTGTGGTTAAAAGCTAGAATACCTAGTTCCAAACTCCATAGTTTGCCTTTAATATAATATTATGTCAGCAGTACAAAAATTTTATATGTACCAGAAAAAATAACATTACAACATATTTTATATTTTATATAGTAAAGTGCAACTCATATCTACTATTTTTCACATTAGGAATTTTCTTTCTTTATACAATCATTTCATAAGGGATAATTTCTTCTTAGTTGCAATTTATTTTCATCAAATAATTTTTTATGTATCTAATTATATCATCAATGTTAATTCAATTATTTTTGAAATGATGAAAAATATTTAAAAAAAAAAACATATTTTTTATCATTTATCATGGCAATGTATTGCACAACTACTTCTTACATAATAAAAAAAATTTGATATCATAACAATAGTATAAGTACAGTATATGTAGTATAATAATCATTTTGCAGTATAATATTTACTTTACACAATACAACTCAATTTACATCTACTATCTATCGCTAAATAATACAAATCTAACTATACATTTACTAGTTTTCCTTCTTTAAATAATCATTTCTGTCACACTCGTACCCTTACTTTAAATATAATTGCATTCATTATGCTTTTCATTTACATAAAATATATTAATTTAATTTAAGTATAAGATAATATATATATATATACATATATAGTTTTAGAGGAAAGGACTCAAATGGAATAAATGATTGTCCTAATTGAACAATTGAAAACTTGAGGTTCTATATGTTACAAAACCATTTCATTAAGGGTATAAATGGATATTTTATGATTTCACTTATTCAAATTTGACCTAGAATCTTCATTAAATTCGTGGCTGTAGGCTTATATGTGGATATAATCAAAATAGAAAGAAAAAAAAAGACTTGCCTTAGAAAAGAAAGGAAGAGGAAAAGAGAGATTAGAGGGAGTTTTCAACTCATTAAAGGGAGCTGATTTTTACAAGCTAAATTAGGAGGTCTGAAATCATTGCAGGTTATTAATACTCATTCAAAAGGTCTGAAGTTATTTATTTGGTAAGTAAATTATAAGTTTTTGTTGATTTGATTTAGGATTTTCAAGCTTCAACTTTCGGGTTATAGGCACCTATTTTTCAGTCTTATTGTTTTGATCATAAATAGAGTTAAGAAAGTTTAAATTATAATTGGTTTGATTTTGGAGAAACTTGAGAGAGTTTTATAAAACTTTGTGGTTTTGATCTTAAGCTGATTAAGCCTATAAAGTTGTCTATCAAAGTAATACTTTTTATTGCTCAATCTATCTGAGTAGTTGAGCTGATAGTAATTCGACCTCTATAACTTTATTTGTGATTGTTAAATTGAAGTGAATTTTTTATGACCTATAATAGACACATTAATATAAGTTTTATTCAAATTTTAGCTCAAAATTCCTTTTCTATAAGTCCCAAAAAATTTTCAAAGATAGTTGTAAACCAGGTTTACAGAGTTCCTGAATTAAGAATTAGTCTCGGTATTTCTTGTATATCTTGAACTAGAAAACTTAAAATTAAGTTTTCTTTGATTTTGGAAAAACTTAAAATATTTATCTAAACTTTTTTAGTTTTGAATTTGAGTTGATTCCATCTTTAACATGTTCAATCGAGGTCATACTTTTAGTTGCTTTGTCTGCCATGATTATTGAAGCTGATTATGTTGAGCTATCCTTAAGCCCTTTAACAGTTGAGAAATTGAAGTAAAATTTTTATTTAAGATACTAGACATATATATCTGAGTATGGTTAAAATTTGAGATTAAAATTTCTTTTCTACAGGTCATAGTGATTTTTCTAATTTAGGCCTAAAAACAGTTATTTTAGAGTCAATGAAGCTGATTTGTAGAATTAAGCTTAATTGCATTTTATGCATATCATTTGGGGGCTGCATGGTTAGAGTA
>CATIWM010199705.1:0-21098 GCA_949671775.1 Mallotus repandus | reverse complement strand
ATTTAAGGACCACATAGCCTTGAAGAAACTGATGAAGTCATCAGTGAAAGGAATATTGTTCCCAAACAAGCTGCCTAAAGAACGCCAAATAGAAGTGGCATAAGGACACTGAATAAAGACATGGGTTAAAGATTCAACAGGTCTAGAGAATTACACTGTGACGCCAAAACCATACCCCTCTTACATAGTAAATCATCAGTAGGAAGGCAATTATAAATAGCTCGCCAAACGAAAAAAGCTATGGCCGGAGGCAAGTAGTGACGCCAAAGATCACGTCCCCAAGCAACCTTAGGACGGCTGGGATGATAGAAAGGATAAAAATCTTTAAAAGAAGAAGAACCATTCTTTGCTGGACAAAAAATGTAAACATCATCTCCACTATAAGAAAAAACCACACTGTCTATGTCCTCACAAATATCAGGGTAAGCCAAGCGGAATTGTTGAGATAAATTCCACTTATTATAGACGTAGGCGTCATAAATTTTGGACTTAAGATGCTTTCGGAAAGAAGCAGGAATACCAATTGCATCTGAAATAGAATAGCCTAACCAATTTGCATTCTAAATATGCAAAGAAGAATCCTTTCCAAGTAGCCATTGAGAATTAGCTTGAATGTCAGTAGTACAAGCTTTAATTGAACTCCAAACAGAAGAATAAATATGAGAAGATCTGGACAAAGAAGCTGCATTAAAAAATTTAGAACGAAGGAAAGTGTTAACAAAATTTGAATTACAACAACCTTCCAAGCTAATTTACAAAGCATGGCCGGATTAAGATGATGGAGCCATTTCAATCCAAGGCCACCCTCTTCCTTAAGAGCACAACAAATGTCCCGCTTAACAATAATAAGTTTTTTAGTAGCAATAGAACCAGTCCAAATGAAATTTCTGATTGCTTTTTCCAAACTTCTAAGCAACATCACATGCCATTTATAAACCATAAATGAATGCAAAAATAAGCCATAAATGACTGAGTTAACTAGCACCATTCTACCCGCCATAGAGAGGAGCTTACTAGAGCATGCATCAAATTTGGAAAGGACTTTGTCGGCCAATTGTTGTTAGCATCTTTTCCTAGGAGCACCTTGAAAAAGCGGAACTCCCAAATAAATAAAAGGAAGACCACCTTTCTTCATCCCAGAAATAATAGAAATTAAATAAGCTCTATGAGGAGTAATATATCTACCAAAATAAATTTGGGTTTTGCTCCAATTAAGTCGTTGCCCATAAATAATTCCGTAGGACTCAAATTCTCGAGTAAGCATATGAATATTAGACTGGGTGGCCCGAAAAAAAATTAAAATGTTATCAGCATAAAGGAAATGCGATGGAGATTTAACATGGGCACTAGCATACATAGGCACTAGATTGGAATCCCGAAACAGCTAAGTTAGATGCCTATTAATATAATCCTCCGCCAAATAAAAAATAAGAGGGAAAAAAGGATCCCCCTGATGTACTCCACCAGAATAAGCAAAGTAGCCCTTAGGGACTCCATTAATCAAGATAGAAATTCGAGCAGAGCAGCAAATATTAAGCACCCAATTGTAAAAAGTGTCTATAAAACCAAAATTACGAAGAACATAAACAATAAAATTCCAATCCATTGAATCAAATGCTTTACAAATGTCAACTTTAAGAGCCATATTAACACCCAGACAATGCTTGTTCAACAAGTTGATATTTTCAGAAGCACCCACAATACAATCTTCCATATGGCGACCTTTGATAAACCCAAATTATGGAGGAGCCACTATCTCACCAATAAAAGAAGCTAATCTATTAGTTAAAATCTTGGTAATAATTTTGAAAACAAAATAACTAAGAACTATAGGTCTAAAATTTTTAACTGTATTAGCACTTGGCACCTTAGGAATTAAAATCATAAAGCTTGAGTTAACACTACCCATAATGTAACCTATGGAAAAGAAACTACGAACAACATAACAAACATTTTTACCCACAACATTCCAACAGTGTCTAAAAAATAAACCTGTGAATCCGTTAGGGCTAGGAGCGCTGTGAGGATCCAAATCAAACACCACTTCTTTAATCTCATCCAAACTTGGCATTTTGCAAAGAGCAGCATTATGATCATCACTAACCAAGCATGGAATGATCGAAGAGACCGAGGAAAAATCTTTTTGCAAATTGTCGGCCGCAAAAATATTAGAAAAATAACAAATAATATGTTGTTCAATAGCATTAGAATCTGAAATAAGAGAATCATCAATAAGCAAACTATGGATACCATCTTATAGACGACGTCTAGCCAAAATACCATGGTAATACTTTGAATTCTGATCACCATCATGCAACCATTTAATACAGGATTTATCTTTCAACAAGGCTTCTTGATTTTTAAGATGATGAGAAAGGCGTTGATGAGCCATAAGCTCTCTACCATGCAAATCATCAGAAAAACCAAGCAACTCAATGTCAGACTGAATTTGAAGCAACTCCTGCTTAGTAACAACAATAGAAAGATCTAAGTGGCCAAAAACTTCTTTGTTCCAATTACGCAGGAATCCTCAAAGAAACTTGAGCTTATGCATTAACACAAACATCGGGTGACCCGTAATCGAAAGAGATTTCTAAAAATTAGCCACTGAAGTAGAGAAATTATCATGATTTAAAAACATAGACATGAACCTGAAAGGTCTATGAAATTCAAAATTAGAAAGCTTGCGACATAAAAGAAGAGGATTATGGTTAGATTGATGGTGCGCAAGAGCAGTACACTCAACAAAATTCCAATGCTGAAGAGAAGCAGAATTACAAAGAACTTTGTCCAACCGAATATCAACTCTATCTCTACCTCGACGATTGTTTGTCCAAGTGAAAAATGGGGCCTTAGTATCCAAGCAAGTTAGACTGCAATCCTCCACTGCTTTAATAAAATCCAGACAAGAACATCTAGAGGGAGGAGAACCTGTCTTTTCATGTGCTCCAAAGCAAGCATTGAAGTCACCCATAACAAACCAACTAGCAGTGACAAAACCAAAAAGCTCCTGCCATAAACAATGTCTACTGGAAGACAAGGCATTAGCATAAACAAATGTAATAGAGTTTAACATGTCATCCAGATAAAATTGCGTAGTAATTTGCAGATCAGAGCTTGCCAATAAGGAGACATTACTAGCTCCTATTCTGTCAGAAATTATGACCCAAATGGATGGAAGAGGTAAATAATTTTGTGCTAAAAGAGACATTTTAATACTGCGCCAAAATCCAGATGATAAAGAGTCAAACTGGAATTTTGGCTCAGACAAACAAAGAATGTCTGGATTGTGTAATCTGCAAAAATTAAAAAGGGGTTGCTGAGTGGGAGCATTACCAATCCCTTCACAATTCCAGGAGAAAATAATCATTATATTTGTTTGTGAGACCTAGTCCTTGGTCTATTACTAGTCAAGACTACAAAAGAGGAAGGCTTCTTTTATTTTTTCTTACTCGACACTGTTATCCATGGGTTTTTGTTCTCAGTCTGATCGACCCAAGACTATTTTCTAACAGCATTCATCTCTGAAATAACAATTGGATGCGCCTAAGATTCCTGCAGAGATGATGCAAATCCATGCTCTACCGTATTAATGGTTATGTCTGCTGGATGTTGGGAACCATCATCTTCAGAATGAACACTCAGATCATCATCAGAATGAAACTTGTCCTCCTCATGATTTGGTTCGGACTTGTCCTTATCGGTCTGGCGAACTCCAACTCGAGTTCGAGACTGTGCATTAACATCGTTTAATCTGTAAAAAACGCTGGAGACAGGAACTACCGATGGAATAACCTCCGGAATATTTTTCCTTTGCCTTCCATATGTTTCTAACTCTAGAGCAACCCCTGAACTAATTAGGAAGGTCATCTTTATGCTCCAATTTTTGTTGATTATTTAATTGGCAAGATATGTCATCGTGTCTAATAGAATGGCAAGTGCTACAGTATTGCGGTAAATTCTCATAATTGACGTCCACATCAAATAAAGAGCCTTCACACTCAAGTATGACATGATATTGAAGAGGATTGGCAAGATCAACATCAATAAGGATCACGCATAATGGCCATAATCCCCTTCAAGAGTGGCTTTGTCAATAAGTAAGGGAATTCTAATGTTATGCACGATGTCTGTAAGAATTTGGGGATCCCATAATTCCCAAGGCAGCCTGTGAAACCTAGTCCAGACCTGGGTGGTAGAGGTTTTTTCTTCGTAGGGGTCAAATCCAGGTATCCACCTTTGCAAACGCAAAATTCCAAGTTTGAGGTTTAAAGATCCCCGTCCCCAAACAACTTCTTTGTCCATCGCAGAATTGAGCAGCACATGGTAAAAGCCTCAACCAAGTGATATAAGTCTCCAAGATTTTAGTCCCCATAACAAAGAAAGTCGTTCTTTAATTTTGGAAGAGTCCAAGGTGTGTTACCTTTATTCAGGATCACTCCAGCAATGAGTGAATGTTGACACAAAGCCAGACTCTTTCGGCATATTTTTGAATTAATTTTCATCGCCTGGTAGGTGCCTATCTTTGAAAGCGATGGCAAATCAAAATTATGAACAGGTGTAGTGACCGCCATTGATGTTTTTTCCGTAACAGCTTCAGCGAAGGTTTTTGGTTGTACTGGTTTGGTAGTATCTTTCTGAAGAAATCCATCAAAAGTGAACAAATCAGCGTGCCTGAGATAATCATTCATCGAAGGACGAACCGGAGTAGGATTTTCTACCGTAGTAGGGTTTTTCAAAATTATTCACGGATATAATTTATTCAAATAGAAATCATAAATGTAATTCCTAAAAATTAATTTGCCTTTTTTGGCGAAGTAGTATTGTTAGATGTGATCAATTAAGCTTAGATTTCCAATGTACAATAAACACATGCAATATAATCAAAGGCCAAATTCAGTATACTTGATTTTTGACGGGACGACTAACACAAATTAGAACTTTTTATTTTATATTATATTATTGTTCCATTATCTTTTATGTCTATAAAATATATAAATGATCCAAGAAAAGAAGATAATTTAGCGAAATGAATTATGCAAGTATTGGACATAAAGATATAATTATTGAGTAGTTGTTTGGCTTTGATAGTTATGAGGGTTTATGGAATGTAGAAGAACACTCTCTTACTGTTGTTGATCTAGAAAGGACTATGGAGATAAAGATAGGAACAGAGGTAAAGTAGCAAAGTTAATTCTCATAATATTGAGAATTGAAATTTTAACGATCTTAATAAAGAGGTAGGTCCTAAACTAGGTATGTCTTGTCCAATTTTTTTTTAAAAAAAATCGTTTGAAGTTTACCAAGAGCATGCTAGGTTGAAAGAATTTTGTGTTGCTAAAAGATGTGCTCACAAAGGTAGCAAATGCAAAAAGATATCAAATAATTAATTATGATAAAGGTAGAAAGTCAGAAGTTAGGATAAAATCAAAGAGATAAGGATGCCCAACTTATTTGAATGCAGTTCTTAGAGATGGCATGTGGGTTGTTATTTCAATAAAACATGATCACAATCACATTCTGAATCCTTCAATGAGTAGGTTAATGATTGCCTATAGAAGGTTGCCTTTAGCACTTCAAAGAACACTTGCATATCATAACATTGCAGGATTGAGGCCTTGTAGAAGCATTAGACTATTACAGGTGCAAGCCAGTGGTCCACATAACTTAGGATGCTTGCCAAGGGATTGCAGGAATTATATAGCTATGAAAAGGAGGTTAAGACTTAGTGAAGGAGATGCAAAAGTTATTAGAAAACTTTTACTTCATCGCAACAGAAAGATAGAGATTTTTTTTATTTGATAGATGTTGATGACAAAGGCCGTCTGAGAAATGCGTCATGGATTCATCCTATAGGTAAAGCTGCTTATCATGATTTCCATGATGGTATATCTTTTGACACAACTTATCTTGTTAATAGATACAAGATGCCTCTTACTATATTATTTGATATGAACCATCATTATTAATAAATTTTGATGGGGTGTGCTTTAGAGTCAAATGAGAGTGTTGAATCATTTAAATGGTTGTTCTCATTATGGCTCTTAACAATGGCAACATTCATCCTCAAGCCATATTACCAATCAATGTGAGAGTATTAAGGTGGTTGTAAAAGAACTTATGATAAATAACATTCAATATTTCTGTATATGGCACAAAATGTGTTAGGTACTAGAAAATTTTAAACACATAAAAAATTTTGGTGAGATTTAAAAGTATGGTGTTTGACAGCCACAATATTGAGATGTTTGAGACTAATTGGAACAACTTCATAACTAGGTACAATCTTATTAGAAATGATTAGCTGGTAAAGTTGTATGCTGAAAGGGTGAGCTAGGTTCCAGTATACTTAAACCATATATTTTATGCTTGAATAACATCTATTTAGATGAGTGAAAGCATGCATACATACTTTGATGATTATATTCGCTCTAGGAGTACATTAAAATAGTTTGTTGACCAATATGAGATAACTTTGAATGACAAGGTTGAGATGGAATTTACAACCAATTTTAATTGCAGAAATAAAGAATTTTTTTTTATTTTAACATTCAACTAGAAAAACAATTTATGTGTGCCTTCACTAATGGTATTTTAAAAAATGTGCAAGAACAAATTAAGAGGATGTTGTATTGTCATATTTTGCATGCAGACCATGCTCAAATGAATCAATGAGACATTAAGACCCACAATGTCCTTGAATGATGCTTATTGAATGATTTTTATATTGACGAGTTTGTTTATACTGTTGAATATAGGTCAAAAGGTAATTACCTAAGTTGCAATTGCAAAAATTGGAATTAAATTTATGTTGCCATATATTTTAAGTGTTATTTGTGAAGGTTATTAAAGTTGTTAACCAACATTATGTCACCATGAGGTGACGAAAGAATGTAGATCGTCCTCATTGAAAAAGTATTTTTTACCGGTGTTTATCCTAACATGATGTAGGGGAGTAAATAAATGCATGGAATTATAAAATTCCTTTAATAAATATGTTGATTTGGCTTTGGTTGAAAATGTCAAAAAGGTTTTTTTAATGGAATTGTTGAAAGTCACTTACAATGAGCTTTTGAACTGGAATAATGCATTGGATATTAATAATTATTGATCATTTGCATGATCAATCTCTAGGTTTGACTTTAACAAATTATTTGAAGTTACTAATGATTGTTTCTAAGTGTGTTCATTAGATAGTTTTGAAGTTGAAGACTTCTAAAGTTCATTCTAAAAGTCCTCCAAAATAAGCTCAACATTTGAGATTCAATCAAGACAATTTAAAGCTAATTAAAAGCCCTTGAAATCACCTAAAAAGCCCTTTAAAGCTATACCAAGTTTATTGAATCAAAAGAAAACTTAATAGAGTCAAATAGTTGGATTTTCAAATCTTAGAATGCCCCTTACGAGTGGGACTCACAATCATGAGATGCACTCATGATCATGACTAAGAAGAAGCCAAGCCTTGATGAAGAAATTTGTGCCTCTCATAATCATGAGGTGCTCTATCATAATTGTAAGCTTTGTGTCCTAATCATAAAGCAAGAAAACCTTGAAGCTTAAAGAACCATAGGCCCTCATAATTGTGAGGTGCCTCATCACGATCATGAGCAATATGTCTCGATCGTAAGACCATATTGCTTTAGCCTCAATGGATAGTTGTGCTCTCCAATAACTAGTTTTTCAATGCTCATGATTATGAGCATGCTCTTTATGACCATGAGCATCAATATCTCTACAAAAAGCTGAATTTTCATTTAATGAAGTTGAGGAAGGTTGAAGATGAACTAAATGCACTCCAATATTCATTTTTTGATCACCAACCTTGGAAGCTCATTTAAAGAGTTAGGAAATTGGTTGAAAAACATTTACTCTTAAAAATCAATTGTGCATTTATAAGATCTCTTTTAAATTCTTTTTATCAACAACACCTTCAGTGTGTGTTGTGTCTTAGAGTTAAATTCTTCTCCATCTATTTTCTTGGGTTGTTAAAAGGAAGTAAGGAACCAATTGTAGTAGAATTGGTTCAAGTGTAAGCTACAAAATAGTTGGCAATTTGGATTATGATTAGAGCTAACCTAAGAAAAGTTTAAGTGTAATAGGTTTAAGTTGAGTCTCAAAAACTCAATTGTAATCAATCTAAGAGTATAATACATTGGTTGTAGGTTTGCAAAATCCTAACTTAGAGATAAGTTAGGTAAAGATGTAGGTTCTTGAGAAATGAACTCCTTAAATCTTATATCTCAATTTCCCTTTATCTCAATCTTCATTAAGCCTTTCTTATAGTTTTGTTGATTCTTATTTTAATCTCAATTAGCCCTATTCACCCCTTTAGAGCCTTTTCAATAATAATGAAGAGTAAAATGTTGGTGAAGATGATGAAACTTCTTAATCCAAATGTCATTGTTCCTCATGGAAGGCCTTATAGTGGTAGATTCAGAGCAAGCCGAGAAACTAGTTCTAGTGGTGGTAGAATAACAACAAGAGGTAGTGGTTGAGGAGGTAGAGGTCAAAGAGGTTGAAGGTGAAGTGGACAACCTTCTTCAAGATAACCTAATATAATGCATTTTACTCTTGTACTTATGTTCATATTATTATTATTATTATATATTTTTTAGATTAAAATAAGGACATGGGAGTTTTTTTTTATTGTTTTGCAACAACAAAGTGTTATTGTGGCGTGAATACTATGACAGTGCATAGGCAACAATTTGTTGGTGGTGAAGTACTATGTAATCAAGCTAGTTTTGAAAGTTTTATTGGTAGCGATAGTCATGAATAATTTATGGGGTAAAATTGGCTAGGATTGTAATATATCAATAGTTATTTATTTGGTGAATAATGTAGTTAACTTCATCATTTTTAAATTAAATTTAAAGGTTCATTATAATAACTTGTTTCTCAATAAAATAGGAATGCTTAATGGAAATATTGTGCACAATGAGTAAGAAACCATTTTGAAACTTGTGTTCACAATAAAATTGCAAACAAAATAATTGTACTAAGTAGTTAATATGGAACACATAAACTTAAGAAAAATAAAAAGGTGAAACTTAATTGTGCCATAGTATTCTTTTGTACACTTTGTATACCATGATACAATATTTATGACTATATTTCACCAACGTATGTATGTGGCATAATGCAGTGTAAAAATCAATATTGATTGGAGGGTACTTGGAAATATGTATAACAAGTTCTAATCACCTACATAAGAATTTTTTATCAACATCATTAATGTATTATGGAACTATTGAATAGAATTTTTATTTGTAACTGTAATTTTAGATTTGCAATAAAAAAAAAAATTTTCTTGTGGTTCATTTTTCATAATGATGAATTGTATAAAAGTAAACTAAATAAAATGAAGTGAACAAAAATCAAATGGATATACTATTTGAAGAAACTAAAATATTATATCACAGTAGATTAAACATTACAATATTAACTGTGGTCATAAAATATTCAAATTTCACCAAAGTCTCAAATAAGTTTTCATTGCCTGAGTCATCATTAGAGGAACTTGTATCATACTTCTAAGGACCCAGAAATTATTATAATAGAGATGGTGGTGGTTTTGTTTCTTTATAAGGCAGAGGCCTATAGTGTATTTTATCTAAAGTAAGATAGGATTTCGCATTTCGAACATTGTTGCCAATCTTATAGCAGTTAACATTTTAATAATTCCTTGTTTTAACCTTTTATGGTCCCTAACATTATCAGTCTTAGTACCCTCTTGCACTTGCCAGATATGATAGGGCTTAACATATGTGACTCTAAGCCTAACCACATCTGTAAGTGGTGTTCTTAATTGCCTTAAGCATCTATCCAATATAGTCTTACAATAGAAAAAATGATGAAGAGATTAATATACTTATTCATATTGATAAATAGTGTAATAATAAAATTATAATTGAAATAACAAACTCATGACTATTGTTATATTTTCTGTATAATGCTTAATGAAAATTAGCAACGGTGTTTTTGATTGAACTATGGTTCTACATCTTGGATACTAAATGACTATTATTCGAAAGGAAACATACTGTTTTTTTCCAGATGGAATGGAGTTAAATTCTAGAAAAAGTTTTGGATATTAGATTGGTGTATTGAAATGAAGTTGATTATAATTTTACAATTTTAATAGAGGAAAGATAAGAAAGGTTTTGTTCCTTGGAATCCAAACTCATGTCAGACTTCTTATGTATTTGATTGAATTGTCACTTAGAGGTAATTAGTTTTTAATATAAAAGGTTATGTCCTTTGGAATCTAAACTCATGCTAGACTCCCTTTTAAAGATGACCACAACTCTTCCTCTCTTCATTTAATTTTTTGAACTAGTTGACTAATTTAGATAGTTTGTTATTTACCATGGTCATATAAGTGCACCATGGTAAACATACGATATTGTCATATAAGTGTACATGGTCATATAACATATGTTTACATGTATGATTTATACCAGGGTGAATAGAAAATTAAATTAATTATGAAGTACTTTGCTAATTTTGTATGGTGGTGAAATAGTTTCCTAATTCTATTAGTGGTGATAATCATTATTATTAGAGTTATTTACGTATACAACTACTTGTATTTTCTATTGTCATATTAGTTGTAGAAGTTCTGTTGTACATGTACTCTATATCTGTATAAATTTGTTGTTGGTTAGTGAATACAATGAAGCTTTCTCTTCATTTGCTATTCCTAAGTTGGTATTAGAGCCAACCATGTCGACTGAATCATCTTCTTCATCGTCAACCTCTCATTCTTCAACCTCTTCTTTAACAACTCAATTGCCAACTATTCTTCCCCTCCTTTCCTTGACAATTTTTGCCCCTTCACATATACAAAAATCATTCTCCATCAAACTAAATTCTAAGAACTACATCCCATAGAAACTATAGTCTCAACCTCTTTTGAATTTCTACCATCTACATGGTGTTCTCGACGGGATCGAATCTCCACCACCCAAGGAAATTATGAACCCACCCGCCTCCAATCTTGAACCAAAACTAGCCTTTCAACAATGGTTTAACAAAGACCAGCTGATATTTTCTTGGCTCCTTTCATCCATATCAAAAGATGTCTATCCCCATTTAATTGGTCTAAATTCTACCGCAGCAGTGTGGAAAGCATTGGAGTTAGCCTTTAGCGTTGTAAGCAACGCTCAATGAACACAATTATACATTGAACTTCATCAATTGAAGAAAGATGACAAGTCTATTTCAGACTATCTCTTTAAGGCAAAAAACTTGCCGATTCTCTTGTTGTGGTAGGACAACCATTATCACCAGCCAAATTAAATGAAATCGTGTTTCGGCAACTCAGAGCTGATTTCAATGGCATCATTGGTGCACTTCAATAACAATCTGAACCACCATCGTTTCATGATCTCTATGGTCAACTTGTCTCCCACGAGTTGTTACTACAATCTCAATAAACATCCTTACCCATAGCCAATGTTGCTCAAACTTCCAATTTTTCTAATCACCGGAGTTGATCAAATAATAATTGCAATAGTAAAGGAAGAGGTCAACGTAGGGGCTTTAATAGATATCACACCTCTTGCAATCCACCTCTTTTTTGTCAGATTTGTGGCTACTTCAATAACTCAACCATTAATTACCGGAAGCAATTTGATCACAACTACACTTCTCGCTTCTCTTATTGGGTTCATAATAATCGCACTCAACAACCATCCTTCGTGTCACCGCAGGCTAATGTCTCTCTTTATGGCCCACCTCTATCTTCGGCATCAACATCAATGACAAAATGGTATCCGGATACCGGCGCCAGTCACCATATCACACCCGACATTACCTCCTTGCAAATTGTTAAAGATTACAAAGGTAATGATCATGTTGTTGTCGGTAATGGCCATTGTTTACCAATTTCCCATATTGGCTCTGGTAAGCTTGTAGTAAATGGTCATAAATCTCTCTATCTACATAATATATTGCATGTTCCCAAGAAAACCAAACAATTGCTTTTCATTAAATAATTGTGTCATGATAACAACTATTTTTTTGAATTTCATACTGACAATTATTTTGTGAAGGATCTTCAGACCACGCAAATAATGCTTCAAGGAATGAGTGAATTGGGACTCTACAAGTTGCAATCAAAAAGCAAATTCTCTCATGTTGTGTCTGCTTTTTTTGGCAAATTTAGAAACTTGGCATGCACGTATAGGACATCTAAATTACTATGCTGTTCATCATCTTCTTCATCAGTTTCATTTACCATGCTCCACCAAAAAATCAACACCAACCAATTTTCATGCTTGTTGCTTAGGAAAATTGCATCGTTCATCATTACCATCTACCAATCATCATAGTTCTAGGCCTTCAGATTTAATTCATTCAAATGCCTAGGGCCCTGCTCCAATTCTTTCTTCCAAAGTGATAAATACTTTGTTATTTTTATAGATGATTTTTCATTGTTCACATGGTTTTTTTTCAATAAAAAATAAGAGTGATGTTCCAAATGTATTTTTACAATTTCAAGCACTTATTGAAAAATAATTTCATACTTCAATTAAATATTTCAATTCTGATTGGGGTGGTAAATATAAACCATTATTCACTTATTTTAAACAGGCTGGAATTTTTCATCGTTTGGCATGTCCACACACACATAAACAAAATAGCACAGTAGAACGTAAAATTTGTCATATTGTGGAAATTGGTCTTACTCTTCTTGGTCACTGTGGTGCACCCTTTAAATATTGGCATTTGCCTTTGACACTACCACATATTTGATTAATTGAATGTCCACCTAGTCAATAGACTCATGCAATTCATGTACTCCCCTACCTAAACTCAGTTTAAAGCCATGAAATGATTACTCATGTACTTACAAGGCATAAAAGACAATGGCTTATTGATTTCCAAAACCTCAACATTTAATCTTTTCGCCTTTGTTGATGCTGATTGGGCGGGGAGTCTTGATGATAGACGTTCCACTGGTGGTTTTTTAATTTACATAGGCTCTAACCTCATTGGATGGACATCAAAAAAATAATCAATGTTGGTTCGGTCATCAACTGAATTTGATTTCAAAGCCATCGCCAATGTATCTATTGAGTTGCGTTGGCTCACTAAGCTTCTCTAATAGTTAGGCATTTCTGCATCTTTGATTCCACACATATATTGTGATAATTTTGGTGCAGTATTCATTTCTACAAATGTAGCCTTTCAAGCTCGTACTTGCCACGTTGAAGTCAATTTTCATTTTGTGAGGGAGCGAGTTCTGGCAAATCAATTGCATGTCACTTCTGTTTCATCCTTAGATCAATTGGCCGCCATATTCACTAAACCTTTGCCAAAGACATCCTTCTTCACCATCAAGGATAAGCTTTGCTTATTACAGATGTCATAAGGCTCAACTTATGGGGGGGGGGGGAGTATTAGAGTTATTTATGTATACAACTACTTGTATTTTCTGTTGTCATATTAGTTGTAGAAGTTCTGCTATACATGTACTCTACGTCTATATAAATTTGTTGCTGGTTAATGAATATGGTGAAGCTTTCTCTTCATTTACTATTCTTAAGTATTATTATGGGGCAAAATTGGCTAGGATTGTAATTTTCATATATTAATTTGTTTGGTGAAGAATGCAGTTAACTTCATTATTTTAAATTTAAGGGATCATATAATTACTTTTCAATATTATCTAAGTTTTGTTTATTGTTTCTTAACAAAATAGGAATGCTTAATGGAGATAATATGCACAATGTATAAGATTTTGCTTTTAAAATTGTGTTTACAATAAAATTACATGAACATAATATACTATATAGTTAATATGGAACACATAAAATTTAAACTTTTAAAAAGGTGAAATTTAATTGTACCATAGTTTTTGTACACCATGTTCATATTTATAGTTGTATTTGACCAAGATATGTATATGGTATAATGTGGAGTTTGTGATCCCTATTGATTATACCAATTTTCAATCGCTTTCTTATTTTAAGACCAATAATCACTTTATTAATCCACTAAAATTACAGTCTTAATAGAGTATATTAGATTGATGGTGATTTTGAATGATAAGGGCCATTAAATTAATGATGTAATGTTGACAGAAGCTATTAGATTGAATGGAGATTTGTAAACAATTTTTTTTTGTGTATTTCAATTTTCATAATGATGAATTGTATTAAAATAAAATGAAATGACAAAAAATAAAATTGTGACAATGTTTGAAAAAACTAATATATTATACCATGGTAGAATAAACATTACAAAAAAAAAAAAATATAGTCATGAAACATTAATTGTGGTCATTAAACATTCAAATTTCACTAAAGTTATAGATAGCTTTTCATTTCCTGAGTCATCATTGGAACTTACAAATTGCAAAGAACATCATAAATACAACAATAGAGATGTTCGTGGTTTTATTTCTCCATTAGGCGAAGACCTATAGTATATCTTATCTCTAATAGCATAAAAAGTAGCACTAAAGTTAATGAGTGTTTGTGTCTTTTTCATGAAAAACATTTGAATTTTGTTGTCAATATTGTAGTAGTTAATATTTGAACAAGATTATCCTCTAGCATTATGAGCGATTGAGTTTTCGAAGCTTTTCCTGTCTTGTGGAAAGGCCTTTGTGTGTTTTTTAATTCCGAGGGACATGGCAACTTTACTCGATGGGCCATCTGTTGCATTTACGGGACATGGACAAATGATCAGTCTTTGGGGGATGCGAGACACTTTGTGTTTGGAGTCACCACCCGATTTTTAGAAAACCAGGAAAAGATGAAAGGGACGACATCAGGTTACTCAATGATACCATCCCCAATAGAGATTCTGAGCTTGGGAGATCTCATATACTTTTTGGCTGTTTCTCATTATGATACTTAATATGTGGCTACTGTAGCACCCTAGTTTTGGTAATGACAGTTATTTATGCACATTCACACAAGCGCATTGATAATAACAAAAAATAAGTGAAAAATTAACATAATTATTTACAAGGCTTTCTTGGTAAATACATTTAAGAGAGAAAAATGTGCGAAAGTGTAAATCTATCCCTGATCTAGAAAACACCTGCAAGACAAAGATTAACACAACTATGTGCAATTCCATCTATTCATCCACTCGGACAGCAGATAAGCATAATAAAAAGAAGATTAGTGCATCATGAATGATTAAATAGATGTATGTAGTTCATGCTCTTGCATGAATTATTATAAAGTATTTCTAAATGATAAGATAAAAAAATGATTATTGTATCATTGGACCGCAATATCAAAACTTTAGCTTAGATAAGTTAGCTTTCATGTTTATTGAGTGCATGTTAATGCAAAATGACAGTTTATTATGAGCAAAACAAAGCATAGATTATTCAATCAACATGCAAATTGCCAGTCTCATTACAAAATCACAATAATTTCTCAACCACTTGCGGCAGTAAAATAAAATGCAAGATAGTAAAGTAAACATGCAAAAATGATTATTTAGTCCTCAGATTGGACTGAGCTTGTTTGGTGTTTTCAAAGCTTTAGCTTTATAGGATTCTCAAGCTGTCCTCGTCAAGAGGTTGAAAATGACGTGTAATGCAAATTCGTATACCTTTTGAAGTGTGCTTTGACAAAGATGAGGATGGGTTTGGTACAAAAGAGGTCTAAAAAATCCTACAAAAATGCAGTATGTGAGCTAAAAGTGTATAAACTGGGACTTTTGAGTCTTCAATTCTACAGTGTTTTAGTGTATGTAGACCCCCCTCAAAATGGGAGGTAGAGACCCTTATTTATAGGGAAGAGTGTTAAAAAATACGTGATCACGTGTCCTGTGCATCAGAGCGTGTGGTCACGTGCTTGGAGCGCGTGATCACGTGGTCTTCTTAGGCCTCGATCATGCTATTTTGGGGGGTGTTTTTAGGGTTTTTAGACCTCCTGGATGCATTTTCAATGTCTGTTTTGTCAAATCGGCTTTCATTTTCATGTGTGAGAAAAATGTGTTCGAGTATGGTCACGCGCTACAAATTTGTTCACGCACTACTTCTTGGGATTACGTGCACTATGATGGGGTCACTTTCAGGAGTTTTTAAGGCTTTCAGATGTGTTTCCAACATCCATTTTATCAAAATTAGCTTCCAATTTTCACAAAGTTGAACTCTGGTTTTATGAGATTAACACTGGTCTAACGAGTTACGCATTTTAAGTGATGGTTGCTCGAAATGAGCTAGTTATCATTCCAATAATTCATAATCAATAAAATTGGGGTATGACTTCATGGTTTGGTAGCCAATTTTGCTTGGTTCAGGCTTTTCAGACTCATGGCACACTTTAGAGGCGGTACAAATGGACAGACACTTGTTATATTTGGAAAGATATTTTCATCATTGGACCTTTTTGGGGATAGTCAAAATTCGATATATGACAGTTGCCCCCTACTTCACATGTATTATATAGTCTTCTAGTATTTATGTCAATACAAGTGAAGCAATGTAGAGATGCAAAAAACCATTTTTGGGAAGAGGTACTTACTTGATGGTGCACCATTTAGTCTTTTGACGTTAGGCCCATCATTATTGATGTTGTCTTATTTAGTTGGAGGGGTTATCATTTGTTTGTGTGCTTTTGTAGTTTCCTTAGGTGAGGTAGGATGATGCTTTTATAAGCTTGCTAAGGTGATAAGCAAATGGGAATGCTGCTATAATCTATTGAGGTGTCAAGCAGATGAAGATGCTACTATAACCTATTGAGGTTTCAAGTGAACGAAAATGCTATTATAACCTACTGAGGTGTCAAGTTGATGAAGATGCTACTATAATCTACTGAGGTGTCAAGCAATGAAAATGCTACTATAACCTATTGAGGTGTCAAGCAAGTGAAAGTGCTACTATAACCTACTAAGGTGTCAAACAAATGGAAATGCTACTATAACCTATTAAGGTGTCAAGCAGATGAAGATGCTATTATAACCTATTTAGGTGTCAAGCAAATGAAAATGCTACTATAACCTATTTAGGTGTCAAGCAAATGAAAATGCTACTAAGCAGATGAACATGCTACTATAACCTACTGAGGTGTCAAGTGAATGAAGATACTTCTATAACCTACTGAGCTATTAAGTAGATGCTGCTAAGTAGAAAAAATGCTTCTAAGCAGATGAAATGCTACTAAGCAGATGAAAATGCTTCTGAGTAGTAAAAATGCTTCTAAGCAGATAAAAATGCTTCTAAGCAAAAAAAATGCTTCTAAGTAGATGAAATGCTTCTAAGCAGATGAAATGCTATTAAGCAAATAAAAATGCCACTAAGCAGTGAAAAGAAATGCTTCTAAGCAGATGAAAATGCTACTAAACAATAAAGATGCTTTTAAGTAAGTGAAAAATGCTACTGAGTAGTGATGTTATAGTAATAATACAGTGATGATGTCATCATTTATCGTGTTTTGAGCATGATTTTGTGATGTCACAATGTGATAATTGCAAATGCGTCATGCTTGTGTCATCCGTGCTTCATCTTTCTTTTTTGATGAATAATAATATGACTTTCTGAGATAGTGATGTCAAATACAGTGTCCTAAAACACATAATTCTCGTGTTTGCACAATTTGTGCACATTTTTTGTGCATATTTTTAGTAAAATGCAAGTTCGAGACCCTAGGAGTGTATGTGCAGGGGTTTCGATATGTGCGTGTGTGAGTTTCGAAGCGCATGAGGGTCGAAAGAGCACGTTATAATGTGCTTGGGGTGCGTGATCACGCGCTAGGTGCATGCTCATGCGCTTTGAAGCGCGTTTGACATCTTTAAATTAAACTCATTTTCGAGTTCGGGGTAGTTTTTTTCTTGTTTTTCAACCTTCTATAAGCTCCTTTTGAGTTTTCAGAGTGTTTTTATTTTGTTCTCCTCTATTTTCTTCTATTAATGTTTTACTACTCTATGCAGTGTGGGAATTATGGATTTCCCTGATATTCCTGATAATCTCGGTGACTCTGGCAGTGTGAACACTACTTCTTTTTCTTTTGATGACTTTATTTTAAAGGATAAGGCAGTTTTTAGACAGACTAGTATAGGGACTTCTTCTGCTGCTAGAGTTATAGAGGCTGCTGGGACCAGTGTCGGAGCCTCTTCTCGTCCATCTTAAATTTCTTGAGGAGATCCGATTCCTGCTGTCTATAGCCTGGAGACCCATGCTTGGACTATTCATCATCGTTCGGTTAGTTCACTCACTCAGTCATTGTTCATCCCTTGTTATGATTGCTCCTATTATAATTTTAGTTCTTAGCCTTTGCCATTTGCTTTCTTAGCACTTGTCATAGCTCTAGTTGTCTGCCTCAGCACTTGCTGTATGTGTTGTTCTGGCTGTAGTTCTTGCTGTTTATTTTTAGTACTCACTATCCGTATAGCTCTAGCTATATGATTTTATCACTTGTTGTCTATGTAGCTTTAATTGTTTAATTTTTAGTACTTTATGTCTGTATAGCTCTAGCTGTCTAATTTTAGCACTTGCTGTCTGTGTAGCTCTAGCTGTCTAATTTTAGTACTTTTTGTCTGTGTAGCTCTAGTTGTCTAATTATAGCACTTGCTGTCTATGTAGCTCTAGCTATTTAATATTTAGCTCTTACTGGCTCTATAGCTCTAGCTGTCTAATTTCAACACTTACTGTCTGTGTAGCTCTAGCTATCTGATTTCAACACTTGTTGTCTGTGTAGCTCTAGCTGTTTGATTTTAGCATTTGCTATTTGTGTAGCTTTAGTTGTTTGATTTTAGCACTTACGGTTTGTGTAGCTTAAGCTATCTGATTTTAGCACTTATTGTCTGTCTAGCTCTAGCAATATGATTTTAGCTCTTATTGTCTCTGTAGCTCTAGCTGTTTAATTTTAGCACTTGCTGTCTGTGTAGCTCTAGCTATCTAATTTTAGCACTTACTGTTTGTGTAGCTTTGGCAGTTTGATTTTGGCTCTTACTGTTTGTGTAGCGCTAGTTGTCTGATTTTAGCACTTGCCATCTGTGTAGGTCTGGATGTCTGATTGTAGCTCTTGCTATTTGTATAGCTCTAGCTATTTGATTTTAGCACTTGCTGTCTGTGCAGCTCTAGCTATTTGTATTCCTGTAAGAAAGATGAAAATAGATGTTTTAATATCTGATGAATGTTATAACTGATTTACCTATTGGTAGTAGTCTTCTGGGCCTAGCATTCAGCGACCTGGTAGCTTTAATAAGGTTAGCTCATACTATCAGGGCCTTCCACCGTGTGTGAAGCAGATGGTTGCTGGGAAGGGCTTTGATGGCATTATTTCTTCTTTTACTTACGACTCATCTGCATCAAGTCAGGCTGCGATGTGTGCTCTTCTTGAGCGATGGATGGATACTACCCATACATTCCATTTGTCTTTCAAGGAGATGGCTATCACTCCGCTTGATTTTGTAGCTATTACTGGGCTGATTTTTTTTGGGGAGCCTGTCCATTTCAGTAGTGAGGCGTATAGCTCTGTCGTTGTAAAGAACAGATGGCTGAATGATTTGTTTGGTGTTATTGCTTTATTGAAGTTTGGCTGCTCCTATTTGATCCGGTATATGCAGCTTGTGGACAAAGTTAGGTTGGAGCATGATGCGGGTTGTGTTAACTTGGAGCAGTTGGCCATATGTTTCATGTTCTACCTTATTAGTGCTGTTATCTTTCTGAATGCCTTCGGCACCGACTTCTTGCAGTTGTTACCTATTTTGAGGAACTTGAGGGATCTGCCGAAGTATAGTTAGGGCACAACTGCTTTTGATCATATGTATTCTAGCCTGGATGTAGCTTGTATAGGAGGCTAGCAGATTTGTAGCTGCTTGTTCGTGTTGGATGTGAGTGTGGTCTCTTGCTTTTGGATTATTTCATATTCGATTATTCTGATTCCTTTCTTCTTGACAGGTTTGGGCTCACGAGTTTGGGGTGCTTCCTCATTATTGAGCGTTTGCCTGAGAGTGGCTTTCCACGTCTTCTACGATGGATTAGGAAGAGTTATGGTTTGATCGAGAGTCCTGCAGAGGTGAGGGGTCTCTTGAGTAGGTTGGCTCACAATCAGGTATGGTGCATTTTGATTTTGCTTTTCTCATTCTTTGAAAACCTTTTGCTTATATATTTCTCAAGTGGCTTTGTCCCTGCTGGTGGGTGGATGGAGCGACAGGACTCATCGATTGAGATGGGGGTGGCTTGGCACTTGACACAGAGGAAGGTCTTACTGCTCGACTGTAAGCACCTAATTTCGGGATGACTAGGTATGGAAGCGAAAGAGGACTTTGATGATGAAAATTCGTTGCAAATAGGTCTCTAGTATTTGAATTTCAGATCCCAAGGCTTGATTGCATTTTTATGGACTAAATTGAAAAATCTCTTTTTCTTCAGGGGTATTTTTGTAATTAAATATTAAAAAAAAATTGAAAGAGTGAATTTCCGATCAGAATTCCAAATTACCGATCGGTAATCAATAATTTCGATCGGAATTGTACTATTCCAACGCATGAAAATTCAATTTTTTGTAATTTTTATTTATTTTTCTTAAATTTGATTGGTTGAAAATTTAAATTAAAGTGAGATAATGATTTAAGTTATCTTTTTTTTAGATAAATTTATTTATTTATCTATCATTTTTCTTGTGATTATCAGTCACAGAGAGAGTTTTGTTATTTAGTTTTACAAAATCACATTGTTAGCGAGGTGATCGAATAAAAACGTAGTTAGGCAGAAAAAAAGGACAGAGAAAAAAAAAAGAAAAAATGAGAACGAAAAAAGGTTTTTTTCTTTGGGAAAGGTTTCTGGGAGACGCTTCTAAAAAACTTTTCTTTGTTCTACGGGATTAAAAGACTTCTTCCTTTGAAAAAACCAATTGAAGCTGGGAAACGCAGAAATCAATTCTGGAGATTTATTTAAACGGTGATTCAAACGAAATCTCTGAGGAGATAGTCAATACAACATCCATTCTTTTGTCTTTATTTCTATTTGATTTCTTCCATTTTTATTTTTTATTTCTTCTATGTATAGTCATATCGATTTATTCATTTTTGTTTTGTTCTCTATATTCTTTTTTTTTTGTCTAATTTTATTTTCAATCGTTCTGCCATTTTATTTTGTTATTTCTGTGGTCTATTATTTC
>CATIWM010199658.1:0-17932 GCA_949671775.1 Mallotus repandus | reverse complement strand
GAGAAATATGTGTATTCTATTTGGTAGATGCTAAATTTTGATTATTGTGATATTTAATTGTTGTGTTGATGGTTGTTTGTTGTTGAGATGAGATTGTACATGTGAATGAATTTTGCTAAAATTCGAGTGCCATGTTCAGTATAGAATAGCCAACTTTATTGAGCTATATCTGGAGTTTTATAACTCAAAATTGGACACAGTTTGTTCCTATGAAAACTTTGAGATGTCATCTATAAATTTGATAGAAATATAGGAAGCTTAATTTTTCTGTTTTGATTGCTAAATTGGGCAATACTTTCTATTGCTTAATTTTATTGATAGCTTGACCATGGTGGAATGTTTTTGATATTTCTCCTTCTATACATATCCAATTGATGCAAATTCGGTTGAAAATTAATTTAGACGTATAAATTTACTGATCTGGAGAAAATGGTTTTGAAATTCTTAATATGAAAATTTTGGTGTATTTTTGAATTTACACCATCAAATCTGCCATGTTGAAATATGGTATATGTTTGGTATATGTTGGGAATATTATTGTTTCCTTATATATTTTGTGAATGTCAATTAATTGTTTTATGGAGAAATATTCTATGTATTTAGTTGATTATGAGTTGAATAAAGTGCTATGACAGTGTGGTGAACTCTTGATATATATGTAAATATAAAAAAAAAATATGATTTGATGAATATAGGGACGCAATGCTACTTGTGAATGAGGCAGGGTTGTGTGCGACATGGAATCCCCTTTATATGCCGTAAAACGGCTTAAAAATATATATATACAGTTGGAAAAAAAAATTATGGCAGGGCTGTGTGCGTATGGAGATCCATTAATTATTAAAAAAAATGAATCACATGTAATTCACAAGTACATTGTTATCCAAAAGAAAACACTACGATTATGACAATGTTGTGTGCATTATGGAATCCTCTTGAAATATTGTAACAAGGCTAAAGAAAATTTTTATACAAGATCATGTTGGGCTGTGTGCGTATGGGGATCCATGAATTATTGAAATGAAGTTGTGATTTTATTTATATAATTCATAAGTTCATTGTTGTCAAAAAGAAAATATTATGCTACTATGACTATGTACATTTTATAAATGCATAGTTAGCTATTGAATGGATTGATACTTGATAATATTATATGTTTGAGTATGTTATTTTTCATAGAATATTATGTTATTTATTTACTGAGTTGCAGGCTCACTCCTCTGCATTATTTTTCAGGACTAGGAAAAATTGTAGTCTGTTTTGAAGAACAAATGCATCAATTGCACTAGCATTTTGTCAGGTGGGTCAGCAGGAGGTCGTTTTAGTTTTTTTTTTTATTGTAAGATGCTTGTGAATTTTTTTTTTATTTTGTAATAAGACTTGTGTATTGTATATAAATAACATAAGGAAAGATGTGAACTGTATGACGTTGTGAGTTTTGTGGTGTGAGATATACGTTTCATATATAAATAATCTTGTCACATATATTGATTCATGGGCTAAATTTGGGAATTAATGGATATATATTAATTATTAGTCACATGCATACAATGTATGTTAGACATCCTTTACAGGTGTCACATGACTACTCTTTACTAGGGGTGCAATCGAGTGGATCAACACACTGCCAAATTCAAGCTCGACTCGACTTTTAAATTTGAAGCTCGAGCTTGGCTTGAACTTGATCGAGCTCTGTGTTTTGAAGCTTGAACTCGACTCAATTAAATAATTTGTATATTCGAACTCGACTTGGTTTCACTCGATTAATTAAATAAAATTTTTAAAATTTTTAAAATTATATATTTTAACATATTTAAACTCGACTTGAGTTCAAATTCGAGTTCGAATTTCACTCGGTCGGTTAGCAAAGATATATTTATAATTATATTAAAATAAATGGTAAAATAGCAAATATATTAAACTCGACTCGAACTCGATATGTTCAATTAAGCTCGTGAGTTTATCGAATTATATATTTAGGAGTTCGAGCTAGATTCGATAGTTTACTCAAATAGTTCGAGCTCGAACTCGACAATAATCAAGTTAATTTCAAATTTTTTTAAAATCGATCTCGAGTAGCTTGTGAGCCAGATTGACTCAATTACTCTCACTGGCACCTTCTTTTTTAATTACAAATAGTGAATCACTTTCTTTTCCCGGCACAGGCTAAAGCTTGCAATGGTTGACTGGTGAGACTAACTAAGCACTTCGATAGGACAAGCCACGCGCTTCATGAAGCAACCAGTCCAGCATACGATAATATTGTTTTTTTGGATAAATCTATTTTGAGATCTTGAATTTTGATACTTATTTTATTAAATTTTTTAATTTTTATTATATTTTATTAAGTTATTAATCTTTTATTTTTAAATAAATTAAGAATAAATTAGATTGAAGTAATGAAATTGTGTAACAATTCAGGTTCGTTGTTGTTAAATATATTGTTATAAAAGGTTTAGAGATAAGTTTTGTGGAGAATAAAAGAAAAAAATGTGAAAATGAGGTATAAAAAAAATATTCATGGAAGTTATATGTTTCATCATTCTAATGACATATTTACTATTAAAATTTACTACCGATATTATAAATTTAATAGAATAAATAAAAATTATTTCACAATTTTATTATTTTAGTATAATTTAATTTTAATTTATATAATAATTAAAAATTAAAAATTTAATAAAATATAATAAAAATTAAAAAATTTAATAAAATAAAGTGTTAAAATTTAAGGCTTGGTGATGGGTTTATCCTTGTTTTTTTTAATTAAAGAAGAGTTTTGGATAAAAGCTCCGATGGGATATCTTCAATTCTCCACATCCATAGGAGAAGTCATCTTCTTTTGTCTATACTTTGAGTGCTCAATAAAGAATTGGTCCCAATACGCCACGTGTCTTTCCACTTCCCAAAAAAGGCCAAATAAAAAACAGCAAAATGTTATCCACTTAAACAGTGGGGTCCAACTTCTGCACTTTGCTCCAACTTTAATCTTCCTATCCACTCAAAATCCGCAGCTGTTAAGAACCCCAAAAATTCACTACAATTTTCCACCATCTCCAATAACGTAAAATCAGACCTAAACTTATTCAAAAACCTCAACTTTGATTCAGGGGTAGTTGCAAAAGTAAGAAAAGATTGAAACTTTTTCCTCGTCCGAAGTGGGCCATAGCTGTAGCATATTTTGAATAGTACCTTATCTAAAGGCCAAAACAAGATAGCTATCACGTATTGCTTGCTTTCCCGTTCCGTTCTTCTATGTTTCAGGACTTTTTTCTGATTCTGTTGCCACTGGTCCCAACATATTTATTACCCTTTTTTTTTTAATGCTTTCTTGTTCCTCTTGTTCTATTCTAAAATTGGTGCATGTGATTATCTGTTACTCTTTACTTCTATAAGAATTTGAGTGCGTTTTGGTTCTGAAGAAGAGTCATCTGTTTCTGGGTTCTCTTTATTTTGTAAGTTAGTCTATCTATTTCTTTAAATTTCTGATTCAATCAGTTTGCTTCTTTTTTTTGTTTGGTTTTGCATATTAATGGAGATTTGAATGTTTTTTTGCTAAGGTCGATTTCATTTATTTGGTTAAAACTGTCTATATCTTTCACTGGTGGAAATGGAAGTGGCTGTGCTTGAATTTTTATTCTTGTTTTTAGTGGTAACAATTGACCTGTTTTTAGTGGAAGCATGAAACAAAATTCACAAATTTCAGTGTTGTCTTTATGATAAAAATTAAGAAGCGTTGAATAGGACATAGATCCATAAGTTTGAGGCCTCTTGGGTTGCTACCCTTTTTGTTCATACCTCAGATAATGTCGAAAACACTAGACAGAGGATTGATTAATTTCCAGCAATAATCTAAACCTTGTTCCAAAAACACCAATCGCATATGCTTATCAAAATGCTGCAAATATTACATGGGTATTGCGAGAATTTTCTTTGTTTCAGATGATACTATTTAGCATTGCTCATACTACTAAGTTTCCCGCTTTATTTTTCTTTTATTTCATCCAATTTTTTTCTTAGGCACATGACGAGTGAATTCCTTTTCCATTCATACTATCACTTGAGTGTTTTCCTGGATATCTCTCGTGTGCCTTGGATGGAGTATAAAGTATAAAACTGCTTTCTTTCCTTAAATCAGCTTTATCTTGCATTACCCAGGATAGCAACATTTAATGGGAGATCTGTGTATTGATGAAGATATAACTGAACTTCCTTCAACAGTAAGTACTAATTTCCATATTATAAATGACTTTTCTTTCCTTTGTTCTTTATACAATTCTTGATGTTTAATTTAATATCTGCTAATGATGTTTTTCATTTTTTTATCACTGAAGCGGCATGCATCAAGTAAATATGGCCTCTTAGACAGACAAGGAAACCAGGTATTGAGACTGACTCTAAACTTTTTTTTTTTTTTCAATCCAAAGATGCAGTTTCTACAAGTTTGTGCTCGAATAATTACGTATATCTGCTTCTGCACTTGCATGAACATGCAGTTGTTGGGATTTGTAATTGAAGCTTATTGATGTATGAGAACATTTATCTATGAAATTATTGGTGTTAAGCACTTTGAACACTTGGATAATTTACTGTGAGCTACTTCTTAGTGAAGCATAGTGTCATTTGAAGAACTGGTATCATGGAACACTTTATTGAAGTAATCTTTTTTGACCCAAGCAAGGTTTTATTGCAGCTAATACTCATAGAAAGGACTTTTATGCTGCAGACTTGCATTATGACGTCTAGTTTGTCTTAAGCAAGTTTTATATGAGAGCTCATTTTTCCAGTTCTAATTATAGGTCCTCTTGTCAGGCTCATGGTGATGTTGCAAGTCACCCAAGTCTTCTTGTTGATTCTTATGGATGCTGCTCATTGGTAGATGATATTATTACCTGTCTGGTGACATTGGCTGCTTATTTAAGTCATCGATTAATTTGTTTTGTTGGTAAGTTCTGAATTTTGAGTGTGCATTAATAGTTGCCAAACTAGCTTCTGATTCACCTTAAATTCACTTAAGTTGTGAATTCAACTCAATTGAACTTCTATCTTGCATTAGTCGGTTATATCCTCCATTTAGGATATATCCATAATTAGAAAATTCTGGAACAATCAGAAAATGCTGGCTGTATTTGACACAATTCATTTATGCAGAGGATCTTGTGGTCCAAGATGTCAATGGATGTTCAGAAAATGTGGTGATCAGTACCTCTGGGTCACATTCAAGATGTTCTAGCTTCAACATTCGTAAATTGGATGGGAATGGTTTCTCATCATCTCCTAAATGTTATATCAATGATACAAGCTCTGGAATCTGCAGAAGAAGAGCCCCAGATGCCCAGGAAGATCTACTTGTGAATAAAAGGTATGGAATTGTAGAAACCAGTTACAGTCATTAAGGTGTCTCCATTATTATTGAAGAGTATTATTCATTCTCACTGAACTTCTCCATACCACTAAGATGTAAGAATTTTATCAGTGCAGATATAGGTTAAGTTGAGTGTAGTTTATTCCAAATTTCAAATTGAAATTCCTTAGATAGGCTCATAAATTTATTATTAATTGAACCAAGGGCTATTTTAATTGATTGTTTTTGCTTTTTGTTTGAAATAGTTTCATTTAAGTTGTGTCTTCCTTAGCTTCTTTTTTCCACCGTCATTTGGATTATGCTCCACGGATCCACTTTATTTTGCTCCACTAATTTTTTAATAGTTTCTTTATTCAGATAATATGTGTCATCTACCTATATAGCTGTGGATTCTCTGATGCATGAGTGTTGAACTTAATGTAGAATGTAGGATTTGATAAAGAGTGCTGCTTTGTCATGTCTAGGTTCCTTTTTTGTTCTTTTACTTCATGCATATATTTAGCAATTTATTCATTTCTTTGCCTTACACGAAAGTTTCTAATTTGATATAGGTTGATGCTCCCATTATATGGTTTTCGACTTGCCTGGAGGTTGGCATTGGCTTCTTGGAGATGTTTATTCTATTATATCAGATGCGCTCAAGTTCAAGTTTGTAGGTAAGATAAGTTAGTTTTAACTGGTGGCATAGCCAGCAATTCTTTGAACAGCTAAACTCTATCTCATAGTTGACATTCCAAAGTCCATGGAAAATGTTTTCAAGTTGATGTTTTCCACCATAACATTATGGGTCTGATGCGTGATTTTTAGGAGCAAAGTTAGAGGCTTTCTATTTGATTTCAATTGATATTTTGCCCTTTGGGAGTAAAATGTTTATACATATATAAAAAATATGCATGCACTCTTCTTTTTTAAAGAAATTCTGGTCAATTTGGAAAAATGCTTCCAAAGCCACCCTTCAATTTTTGTTTCAGGAGTTGAGTGAAGTCAATGAACTTTATATTTTTCCTCCCTGGTTTTACCCTTGTCAATTGATGGATTCATACATTTGCTACAGAAGAATTTTGTGAAGTTTTTTTAAGTCATAAGTGTCGAAAGTGCGCTACTCGAGTTCTATCATAAGTTTTTTATGTATACATGTGTTTCATGATACTTACTGATTTTGGCTTCTTCAGCCTTAAATCTCGAGTGTATAGAACATTGCTGGGCTCATCAGATGATATTGGATGGCTGCAACGCACACCAGGAATGGCTCCTGTGGAGGATGGTACAGTTCGATTTTTAGAGATACTTGAAAATATAAGGTACTAATAAAATATACTTTCTTTTCCACTAAGAAATTTGAGAAAACATTTAACATGTGGACATTTTATTTGTGTGGTTTCTTTTGATTGGTTTCATTCAATTCTGCAAACACAATGTAGCATGGTTTTCTAATGTAATACAGAGTTATATTGGTTTCACCATAATTTCAGAAGCATTTTTCTTTTTTAAAAAAACTGAAATGACTGCTAATTTCTGACTTCGTAGAAAATTGCAGTTTTATGCATTATAACACTTTTTCACATCTCTGTTGTCCTTAGTTTTAACAGTATGTAACAAGTCGCCTTGCAATTGAGCTTTACATGATCAATAGTCCATATCTGCAATTTAAGCAATGATAATTATATGCAGAGACCAACAAGTATTGCTCATTGTTTTCTTTTGCACACTTGTATCAATGTTTTGCTACTTGAAGTGGCTGTTGAAAGTAATGTCCCAGTCTTCTTTATAACTGGGGTTCAGTTCACAAAAGCCAAATATGTGCTGATGAAGGGAAACAGAAGCATAATTGGGGGATTGTTATAGTGTGGTCAAGTTTGTGCCATGCAACCCACCAGCTTAATTTGTGATATCTTAGCAGCATGGGGAGCTGAGTAGACAAGGCAATCAATGATTGGCATATTTTGAAGCTGAAAAGATTTTTGCATAGATTTGATTGTTCAGTTTTTGTTGTTCATGTAGTGTACCAATTGGGTGTTGAATGTGGTGCAGTACCACAGTTGCGATTTTTTGGGAGCATAAGCTATAAGCTTCCAAGCAAAACATCTTGATGATCTGTGTATTTCTGGCAGATGATTTAACTTCTGGTTAGCAAAATTAGCCAACTACTCCATCTCAATGGCTTGGTAGCTGAATAATTATGGGGACTTGTATGTTTGATGATGGGTAGGAACTTTGGTAACTTCACAGTAGTAGCTAATGCTTATGTGATAGGTCATGGCTTCATAAGATTCTATTGTGGTGTTATTTTTTGTTCTTCAGGAACGGAGAGCACACACTTCCCAATTCATTTGTTTATCTATTAATACCAGGTACAAAAATGATTTCTATTCTGATGTTGAAGTCTGGATTCTGTTTGATAGGCACTCAGCATGAACAAAAACCTATTATGATGTGAATTTTTCTCACCTTAACAGGCCTTTTTAGTAATCTTGCTACCTTGTATTTCGTGGGAACTAAGAGTTCCTTTTCTGAGATGGGTCTAGCTTGTCACATTGCAAACCTTCACAGCGAGGTAATCAATGATTGCTTGGTAGATCATCTAGGGCAGGGAGGAGATTGAAGAAGTACTATAAACGAAATGCCTATACACACATGCGCACACACGATATGTCTCCATTTAGTAGCTTCTTTCTGACGGCTTTATGAATCACACTACTGCTTATGGTTGTTGTTTTTCATATGAAGGCATCGGTGGAGCAAAATGCATGTGAACTGAAGCATTACATTGAGGAGCTTTATTGGGGTTATGGGAAGCGTGTGATGCTGCTTGGGCATAGCAAGGGTGGGGTTGATGCTGCAGCTGCATTGTCATTGTACTGGTCCGACTTGAAAAATAAAGTTGCTGGACTGGCCTTCGTGCAATGCCCATATGGTGGATCCCCCATGGCTGCTGACTTTCTCCGTGAAGGCCAGATTGCTGATAAAGAAATCCGGAAAATCATGGAATTTTTTATATGCAAGATCATCAAGGTAGTATTCCTTTCCGAATGCTTAGGCAGTCCACATATTTGCATGGCCATGTGAAAGTTCAAAATTAATGAAAAAATGTAGCTGTTCCTATGAATGTTTTTTTATGCTCCACTTATGAAACGCCCTTAAGTTTTCATTTTAAGTTCATGTGCTTTATTATTAGGCTTTTCTGCAAGTATCTTTAGTTGTTGACCTTTTGCCATGTAATTTCATATGTTGTGAAATCATTTTGCTAAAGATTCGCTTCACCTTGATCTGGTCATGAATTGTCAAACAATATACTTCTAGGGTGATATTCGTGCACTGGAAGATCTTACTTATGATAAGCGAAGGGACTTCATCTTGAAGCACAAACTCCCTGAGCACATCCCTCTTATCTCTTTTCACACGGAAGCGAGCATTGGTCCTGGTGTCCTTGCCACGATGACACAAATAGCTCATGCAGAACTTCCTTGGCTTCCCCTTCCAAAATTAGGGGTTGAGGAATCTGGGGTTGTCCAAGTAGGACGCCAGGTGCCTGTAGTAATACCTATCTCTGCTGTCATGGCTGTATGCGCGCTCCACATGCAGCTTAGATATGGAGAGAAGAGTGATGGAATGGTAACACGCTGTGATGCTGAAGTTCCAGGTTCAGTTGTAATCAGACCTGATAGGAAGCTCAACCATGCATGGATGGTCTATTCTTCAAGCAGGAAGAATCCCAACGAACCTGATTGCAACGATATGTGTGAGGCTCTTTTGACTATGCTTGTGGAGCTTGACAGGATTAAGGAAAAAAGTGATGGCAATTGCACTGGCTGCTGTGAATGATGAAAACTTCAATACAATAATCTTGATTTCAGAACCTGGACGTTCTATGATACTCTTTCCTTCGGTATAAGTAATTTTTGTTTACAATTGATTTAATTTGTGCTTTGGATCGATGGTGCATTGTATTGAAAACCTCAGAGGCAATTAAATGGCAGAAAATTCTTGCTAAGTGTTGCTGTCTTTTTTTTTTCTTTTTAAATTTAAACCAATGAATCACTGGTATTCATAATCCATTAGATTTTGACTAATTCAAATATTCAAGCAGAACCATAAGAACTGTAAAAGTTTTTCAATAACTAATTTAATATAATTGTAACCACCACGTTTCAGTTTCAAATTCAAAATTCTTGTTATTATTTATTAAAATCGGGAAGGGACTATTAATTTTGGCTTTGGTTAAACAGATACCCAGCATTGAATTCACAAAATCATGATTCATTCAATGACAATCTCTTGCGAAACATATCAATCAAGTTAAACCTGGTTGGTTGGCATATCTATGAATGATAATGTAATTGCAGATTAACCCCTCTAAATTCAATTATGTAATTTTCAGGTATGCAACTCTTTCTGTGAAAATTGTCATTTTCATCATTTATTAAAAAAAATTATAAACAATCCAGTTAATATAATTAAACAAAACAATTGCGTTTTACAAATAATACAACTCATAAATGCCTGCTTTACATATCTAATTCCAAACCAGTTACTCTTAATCCTTATTTAGTTCAATACTTTATTAATAAAATGTGTTTGATTTAAATTAATATTTTATAAAATGAATTTGTTTGAAAATTCTAAGAATTTGATTTACTAATAAATAATTACACAAAATTAAAAAATTAAAATTAATAATATGTTTCACAAAATGTTTATTTAAATCAAATACACTCACTTGAATTTATAACTACATTTCATGTAATTTTGTAAAATTTACTTATATCAAACAGGCACTTAAAGTCTCAGCCTAAAAAGCACACTAAAACTAATTATATTCTCAAAACATGGAGACTATCACAGGGATTATGTAAAGGTTGGCATAAAAAAAGTATATTAAAGCAAATAAAATAGTTTATTCATTAATGTGTAATGTATAAAATATTGATCAATAAAACATTTTTTGCAACAAACCCAATTAATCATTTAGTACAATTGTTCAGTAGATCTGATTCATGGAGCTAGAAATGTTTTATACAGCTGGTTGGTGGTGTATCATCAGAATAAATAATTCCTTAAACAGTATCACCAATTTTTTTCTCATAAATTGCAGCAACAGAGGCGTTTACTGCCATGACTAACCAGCTCTACTATCAAATATAAAACCACAACTTTATGCCCAAAAAAAAAAAAAAACAAACCACAACTGCATTTGCATTGGCACATAAATTTCTTGTACTCCATTTCAGATTGCCAGAAACCAAAAGGACATTTCAGATAAAAAAAGAAAAATACAAATTTATGAAACCTCAAAGGTACAACATGCAGGTTTCCATGCAGAAAGGAAAAAAAAAAAAAAAGCCTTAAGCATTGCATTAGCATCTATATATATTTACATGTAAGTGTTATTTTGGACCTTACAGAGTTGACATAAAAAAAAAAGAGCCCTAAAAAGGAATATTATACATTCATTGAAGGGAAGTACTTCTGCATATCACCATCATCAAGTAGCTCCATAAATCTTAATTTAGGGTATGTGGTCCTTTTTTTCTGAGTTTTATGTACAAAATTAGTGAAGAAAAAATGGGTATTTTAAAAAAAGGGATAATTGTTATTTTTGGCCTGTATTTTGGCATAATACATTATTTCATAACTGACATTTGAAAAAATATTTATTCATCCATGGCATTTGTAATTCGTGTACTATTACATCTCTGACAGAGTGACTAATAAGTGTTAACTGTTGCAAATATTCTTCCTTAAAAAAAATGAAATTCTGTGTGCTATAATTGCCATGCTCTATGAGGGCTAAAAGCCCATCAAACTCATACCCTGTAATGACAATTGAAACTAACATTAAATTTTGGTAGGCCCAAAGTGACCCCAGCCCATTTACTCATGCCCATAAATTACAACATTGATAATGTCCAACTACCCTTCATGTCATAATCATTTGCATTATTCATACAGATCACATTCAACACAAGGCAAGATTAAATAATATTGCATATCATTATATCAAATTGCTACTATGAATTCTTGGTTAAGTGAAACTTGGTTTTGTCATTTCCTTAAATATTAAATAAATAATATAATTAGAAGACAATTAAGTTTTGTCTATTCCGGCAGTATTGCATATATTCTCAACTATTATTATTATAATATTTTTTAAACTTTATAATATCTAGTAATCACAAAACTTTAATTATTTTAAAATTTGAGTTGGATGGATCAATAAAAAGGTAAAACTCTTTCAATATATATATTTTCTATACATCATATTAAACCCGAAATTTTATTTAAAAGAATTTAAACTTCCACTTGACTAATTTATTGATTTTGCTTTGATGCTTTTATTATAATTGTTAAACATAAGTGACCATGCTTAGGTAAACAATGTTTAAATTGTGGGAGATTGGCCAAGAAAAGAGGATAAATAAGCTAGATTTGACATATAGATGTGCACAAAATAAAATAATTCGGTGGTAGCCAATTTAGTGTAAATCAAGGACGTTTTACATTTATAACATACAGAATTAGAAATTAATAAATTATTAATGAAATAAGATGGTCCATGAAATCTGCCATACCATATGGGAGCAAGAACCCAGGTACAAGGGGAAAAAAATTATACTACTCAAGTCTTGAAGATTGCACAAGCAAGGATCTTGAGATGGGTTCAACACCTTTGAGTATGGGTTGCACATGAAATAGCATGCGAATCAACCAGAATATTAAAACTCTTGGTTATTTTTTTTATAAGAGAAAAATAAGAAAAATATACATATGGCTCCACTTTTTTTGTTGGACGTGAGGCCAATTAACACCATTTTAGCTACCTTCCATTATTTTACAGTACCAAAAGTTGTACATTGAAAAAATTAGGGTAAATCTTAACCACCATTTTTTTTCTAATTTTTATTTTTAATTATTGCCGACTGTTTTTTAAATGAGCGATAGTTTCTTGTTATTTTTTTTTATTTTATTTGATTTTTTTGCCTTAATAAATATAGATTTTTAATTTATTTTAAAAATTAAATACAAAAATATCAAACATTAAACTACAAAATATACTAAATGAATAAATGAGCTTAATTGAATATCGATTTAAGAAAATTATGAATTATAAAAAACTTAAAATCAAGAGCAAAAACTTCAGTATTAATGAATCAAAGCATCAGATATCTGCACTTAAAATCAACAATACAGTCTTCCAAATGTTGATCTACGCTATTAATACTGAAAAATGCATGCAGTAATTTTAATAAATTTAATTAGGTAGTAGTAGAACCGTAGAAGAGAAAAGTCATGCTGGATTAATTTAGTACTAGGTAGCAACACTTGAGCACTGCTATATATTATGGCATTTCCTTACTACCTTTGCCCATCCCTATGATATGTGATTTTTTTCCTTCTAATTTACTTATGAACTATACATATAGAGAGAGAGAGAGAAAGGTAGTACATATTACGAACTGCGATATATAACGAAAAAAATAATAATTTTTTAATGACCCTTAAAATATGAGGGTAAAAAAATAGTTTTATAAACCGTGATAGAACTACTCATATTATCATTCTTTAAAAATTAAGTTACTTTAGTTGAAAATTTTCTTCTTTAATATGGAATTAAACCTAAATACTGATGAAAAACCCCATTTATTTTTTGATCATGGGATGGAACTAAAAACAAGTATAATTAGGTATAATTCAAAATAAAATGTGATTAATTATTAAACTAGGGGTGGATTTCAGGTCAAACTAAAGAAGCCACAATCAAATTGCCCAAAACAAAAACCATATATCATATTATATACTTATCTTATATATGGCATGATCACCAATTATTACTTGAGAGACCCATTGAAATTGAATGATCCAACCCCATTTCAAAACCTAGGGATTATGTGCCAAACACCTCCTAATTAAAGTGTTCACATAACTTTAGTCAAGTGTATAGTTCTACAATTGTTCATGTGGTTGTTTAGTCGATGAATTGAATAATTATACATTTAATTGACTAATTCAAACAACAATCCATGTGATCACAATTCCATAAATTAGACACATTAATAGTATTATATATATTAATTAACCTTTTTTTATAAAAAAAAAAAAAAACGGTGTATAGTTATATACTTATATTCAACCTTGTGACTAGTGTGTATATTACGATTTTCGTCCTGAACATAGCTCTATCATTACATTATATATTTAAAAAAAATATTGCACCTTTTCGGTGAAAAATGTGAATGAGCATATAGAAGTTATAACTTAAAAAATGCAATTTCAAATATAAATCTTCCTTTCTAAGATAATTCATAAAAAAAACATTAGTTTATTAAATTTCTCCTCAACATGAATTATCAAGATTTAATTTCCTGAAAAAAAGTAAAATGTATTTTATACTTGCAACAATTATTTTGTAGTTTTAGTTAGTAATTATTATTTTTTATATCAGTTTATAATATTTTATCATTCAATCATGTATATATAGCTGTGAATACCATAAAAATTATTAATACATGGAAGCAAAGTGACGTGATGGGGACCTCATTTGACCACCAATCAAAGAAGTAATAATTTTATGTTATTTATTTTGGTACAAATTTACTGATGAAAAATGTCGAGCCAATTCAGAAGGGGCCCTTGATTGAGCATTGAAATTATCGTGTCTGTACTTAAAATCTAATTCTAAAGAGCTAAAGCTGTAGAACAACAAGGACATATATGTGTGAGTAAAGAAGTAATTTTAACCAACACTGAACATATACATATATATATGATTTTGTATAAAATGAATGGCTATGTGTTATTCAATTATAAGTTGACCCTCAAATTTACATATAATATGGAGCTCACTTGTATTTTTTTTACTATTAAAAAGATGATTTCGGTAATCAACAACTATTGCATCAATTGGTAAGGATTGTTTCCGCTTAAATAAGATTTTGAGTTCAAATTTTGATTCATACAGTCTCATTAAATTAATTGTTTAAAAATTTTTACCGTTTTTATAGTCATATTCAAATTAAATTGAATTAGTTAAAATTTAATAAATTTTGAATACTAACAGCTCACGTCAAAAAATAATTCGATATAATACCTTAACCATGAAGTTGGCTAAGCAAGTACGAAGCTTACCTTTATTGCACAATTTATCAAATTGGCCAATAGTCCAATAATATAATGTTTACTCTTAGTTTGAGAAACTCACCTAGGAAACTTGTTGCAATTCGTTCCCCTTTTTCTCATATATAGGATTAAATTATAATATAACGTAGCTTGGCAATCAATGAAGTCCAATTTTTTCTTCTTGTTTTTACATCTTATCACTCTCCCCCCACCCTAAAATAGGGAAAAATAAATAAATAAAAGGAAAGCATTTGTTGTGTTGTGGTGCTCTGGTCGGCTTCTAGGTCCAAAAATTCAATAATAAAGGCATTCTTACTATTGTAATTAATGAAGCAACCATTGTAACTCAGCTAATAACTAACCCCGGTTCCAACATGAACAACCCATTATTAATGAAATCAAACCTAAACTCAATCATGCCTATACATAATAAGAAACTAATTATCTTATAATTTTTCACCATAAGAAATAAATAATAAGCATAAATATTCAAAACCTTTATGTTTTTTATAAAATAAAAATATCATATTAACAACTGTTATTATTATACATAAAACAAAGAAAATTTTCTCTCAATTTTTTTTGTTGCGTTTTTTTTTACTGGAAAAGTAAAAACAACTGTTAAACTCTTAATTTATATACGTTTTAAAGAGAAATATATCATAAATTACACAACTTTTAACATGTAGTAAAGTTTGATTAATCAACATAACAAATTATGCAAAATTAGCCATATTCTTTGAATAGAAACAGGAATGGCACTATCGGATATTTATTAGCATAATGCACCAAAAATGCTATAGTGTATGTACAAGTGAAATACGTAGTATATATAGATGGATTGATTATAATTAGATGAGAGAAAATGACAAGAGAATGGTATATTAAGTAGAGGGAGGGCTTAGCCCATTCTACTATGTACAAATCCCAGTACTTCCAGGCGGCTGTGCCAGCTGGGCATTATGTCACTACCTCCACCCACCCACCAGACCAGACCGGACCCGACCCTCCGCTCCTCTACTCCTAAGGCGACTTATGGCCTCTATGTGTCTGTAACCCCCTGCTTTTGAACGGAACCTCCTTCCGTTTATGCATTTTTGAGGAAAATGTGTTAAAAATATATTGTTTATAATGTAAACAATTTCACGTGTCATTATTATTATTGATTAATCTGTCAGAAAATAAATAATTTTCTAAATTTTAATTTTTGTCAAAATAATATTTTAAAAATTCAATTATCGTTTTAAAACATAAAGTAATTTGATAAAAAAATTGACATGCAAGTAAATTAGAAAATTACTAGAATAGTCAAACCATTGAATTAATTGATATGATACTATTTTCACTTAAAGATATTTTATGCTAGAGTTGTAGTATATATACGCATTAAATTAATTGATCGGAGATCTTTATGCCCTTATAATTCTATCAAAGTCAAACTAAAATCGAATTGGTCAGAATCTCCAACATACACCGAATACATATGGTTTTGACAAAAAAAATTATTGGAATATAAGGATGAATTTTTTATAAATAATAATTTTAATTAGAAAATTTTTATTGAAAAAAAAGGAGTTAAATTATAATTTATTTTTAAATATTTTGAATTAATTAATAGATATTATGTGTGAAGTGGTAATATTTATCATTTTATAGAATTATAAATTAAAAAACTAAAATATTGATTAAAAATAATTGGTTTTTCACTTAAAAATTGTGATATTTTTTGTAATATTTATGAATTTATGGTTTGATTCTACTTGCATTTTGATACTATACTCATAATAATATTAAAAATATATAATATAATATTAAAATAATATAAAATTTTAATGATAAAATTATTTATTAAATAGTATAATATTTAACTAATTAAAATAAATTCATAATAAATAAAAATAAGATATATTTTTAATTTTATTATAAATAAGAAATAATTTTAAAATAAATTTATAATATTTTTAAAAATATTTAATTAATTATATTAAAATTAAATTATATGTAAAATACTTATATTATTAAAAGAGTGTTATATGAAAATTTTATCAATAACACTATATGTTAATAAGTTATTAAAGTGTTAGAAAATAAAATTATATATTAAAAAAATCACCGATATAAAACTCAAAAAAGGAAGATGAAGTGTCCTTAGCGTGTTCACTTATATGAAGCCCCACGTTTTCCTTCCTTCGTCGTTTTGACCCATAATCGTCATCATTTCCCTTTCTTCTCTTCTATTCTGTTCTACAACCATTACCATTAACAATTTAACATACCAGCAGTATAAGCTAAAGCTCACTCCTCCAGTTTTACTCTGTCTTTCATATGTGAAAGGACACTGTCCTCTCCTCTATAAAGACCCACCCAATTAAACCCTTCTTTCTTCGTGCATTTTCTCTTCTCTATATATACTCACACGCCACAAACCAAGAAACAACACAGCCAAAATCGCTTTCTGGCTTTTTGATACACTAAGCAGAACACAAAGCAAAGCAGTAGTGTTATATATTTATATATACATAGTGCTTATAGTAGTAGCAACTCCCAATCAGACAAAAAAATGGCGGACCCTTTACGAACAAACTCTAACTCAGAAACTGAGTCTAGCTTTAACTCTTCTTCTTCTTCGTCTTCGTCTTCTCCTCCTTCTTCACCTTCCTCATCTGTGTTTTCTCCAAACCCGGTGCAGAAACCCGACCAGGAGGAGAATCCGAGAAAACCCAAGAGAGCTAGAGATAGTAGCAACAAGCATCCTGAGTACAGAGGAGTCCGAATGCGGACTTGGGGAAAATGGGTATCGGAGATCCGAGAACCCAGAAAGAAGAGTCGGATCTGGCTTGGTACTTTCTCAACTCCAGAAATGGCAGCACGGGCACATGACGTGGCGGCTCTAAGCATTAAAGGCAACTCCGCTATTCTTAACTTTCCCAAACTCGCTGGGTCGCTTCCTCGACCCGTGTCTAACTCGCCTCGCGACGTCCAAGCTGCCGCCGCTAAAGCTGCTTCGATGGACTTCAACATTAGCAACAGCAAGTACAGTAGCAACGACGACGACAACAATAACACTAGTGAAAATACTGAAAACAATGCACCGTCATCATCAATGGTGACGCAATCATCATGCTCAACGACGACGGAGGTGACATCATCATCATCGCCATATGACGTGGCAACGCCTGAAGAACTGAGTCAGATAGTGGAGTTGCCGAGTCTGGGGACGGGTTTTGAAGAATCGCCTGAGTTGAGAGACGAGTTTGTTTTTGGCGACGACGCGTGGCTATATAATAATCCGGCTTGGTACGAGGATTATAGTTGCCGTGGAAATGGGTATTTTAGTGACCAATTATCAATAATGCCAGAAAGTTTGGTCAATAATAGTTTTGAGGTTCTTTTGTGGGGAGATTAGTGTTTTTAATTAGTGTGTCCAAGTTTTTTTTTTTTTTTATGTGTGTG
>CATIWM010199648.1:0-10339 GCA_949671775.1 Mallotus repandus | reverse complement strand
TAAGGTATTTTTCAATCCTACTTACTCTCTAGCTCTCTATTTTTTTTATTTATTAAATTCCTCTATCTTTTATCAAGTCTAATGATATAGTAATCGAGGATTATGTCATAGTATTAATTTGTTATAATTGAAGTAGTAATTTAATGATCGAGTATTCGATTCATATCATGTGATATGAATAAAAGTAATTTAAGTGTTGATAGCAATTTGTTCTTAACTTTTGTTTGACTATTTTTCGATTTCAAAGAAATTGCGAGCGTGCCAGATGAGCGAGTCCTCAAGATTTGACCTGACTTCTTTCAGATGTTTGTGGATTCCCAAGTTCCTTTACCATAATTTACTTGGATTTCAGAGATGGAAATTAATTTGTAAATAAAAGAGACAGTTTGAACACTTAAAAAGAAAAATTATATTGATTCTAAGAACTCAATACAAAAACTAAAACGGACAATAGCACTGTAAACTAAAAACTTATTAGCTAAAAAATTCTAAATTTAGATGTAGATATAGTAGATGTTGTCATTGATCTTGATGTTGATCTTTGTTCTTTCTCTTTTATAGGCATCCTTTACTTGCAGACTACTTCTCTCATTAATTTTTCAGCATCTCAAGAGTCTTTCGTTCCTAGGTGAATTAATTCACGTAACTCTAAGATGTCTTCATCCTCAAGCTGATCTTTTTCCCCAAGGTATTCTAGAATCTTCCTCTTCATCAATGCCCGCAATTAAGAGGTCATCCTTTTTTGGAGAAATAAATTTTCGTAATCCACTTCCCCAAACAGTCAGTAATAAAACTCTATCTCCAGAACCTTATGCAACTGCACTAGACTGGGCTTTTTCACTTGTTTTGGGCTTATGGCCATTAACTTAATAGTCTTAATATATTTTAGCCAAAAAATTAAATTATGGCAGAAACAACTTCCAATAGCATAATTTGTAATATACACCAAATTAACTTGTGATATGATTTATATGATTAGATAATTTATATATATAATCGCCCATGTTTGCATATTGCTTATTTCTTTACTAGATATAAACAACATCTATTTTGGCAGCAAAGCCATACAATCATATTCAGAAGCAATATCAGAATTAGAAAAAATAGTTAGAAGGATGGATGTAGAGAGCCTTGGTCTTGAGAAGTACGTGGATGAGCATCTGAACTCAACATATTACCTTCTCAGGGTGATGAAGTACAATGCACCTCACATCAGTGAGGCACAGCTTGGGCTACATCCTCACACCGATAAAAACATTACCACTATATTGTACCAAAATCACATTGATGGGTTCGGTCTACAAACCAAAAATGGTGAGTGGATCAATGCCAAACTCTCAGCAGACTCTTTTGTCGTCTTGACTGGAGACTCTTTCCATGTAAGTTGTTACTTTTTTTCACTTATAATCAGTTATGGTTATGGTTACCAATATTTGTTGGTGAACATAACCATAATGACTACCGAATATTAAAAGTAATTACCAAACTTATCATCTTCATAACTTAAACACAGGAAGATGCTTTTGCAGGCATGAACTAATAGTCGATTACACTCTCCCTGGCATCAAGTTATGGTGAGTGAAGATGAAGACAGGTACTCTTGTAGACTGTGTATGGTCTCAAAAGCTAGGTACATGGTTAAAGCCCTAGATGAGCAAATTGACGAAGAACATCCTTTGCTCTTTAATCCCTTCGATCAGTTTGCATTCTATCATTTTTACCATACAGAGGTTGGTCAGAGAGCTAAATCTGCTCTCAATGCTTACTGTGGTGTGTAAATGTATTATCAACTCCAACTTTAAAGTTGCCCTTTTCTTATGTATAACAACAACAACAATAATAATAATAACTTGAAAATAAATCTTAACTAAAATGGGTTCATATATCTACATTATAAAGTTAACCAGCTTGATTTAAGTGGTAGGAAGTGGTAAAAATTTTAAATTCTCTTAAATAAAATCTTGAATTCGAGTATTATATATGGAGGGAGAGTTTTTTTTTTTTTTTTTTGGAAAAAGTACAAATAAATACCCTGTGGTTTGACCCTAATCATTTTCTGACATGTGGTTTGAACCCTAACAAAGTGGTACCCTGAGCTTCAAACTGTTAGCAAAAAATCAAAATCTGGCTAACACCGTTAATAATGATGACGTGGCAAAGGGTATTTTTGTCTCATCATTTTAATACTTCTGCCACATCAGCATCTTTTCAATGTCTTTTTTTTAAAAAAAAAAAGTTGATAGTTGGTACTGTTGGTGGATTTCTGTTGTTCCAGGTTAACGATAAACCCACAAATTGTAGAGGCAAATAGTCTCGCGCAATCTAATTATCAAATGCTATGTTACAAAATCAACATTTTCAAGCTTTATTTAGAAGCTAAGGAGAAACACTTCATCCAAAAAATATAAATGATTGGAAGTCGAAAAACAATGACCATGACCTTATTAATCCAGGGATAACACAATCTGTCTAAAAATAGTTGCACATGCACTCAACTTTATTCGTCAATAAACACAAGTTTCATAGTGGCCTAGTTATAAAAGCAAATGTTTCTAATGATGTTAATCAGTGAACCAATCTTTCAACTGACAGACAAGAATTCCATTTTCAATCTAACTGTAAGGGACACTGCAAAAATGAAGGGAAAAGCTCTAAAAGAATGTTTTCTAAAACTGTATTTGATGTACTGAGAGACCTACTTAAAGCCATCACCATACCCCATCTTATGGATAATACTGCACGTGAAAACTTCAAGGGGGCGAACATTAGAGTCTACACATGTAAACAGAGTCGTTATTCATTGTTGGCATTGTGGACAGAGCCTTGATCCGTCAAAACAACACCAAATTGGTTGTCATTGCCAATATCAAATGCAGATGATATCAATGAAGATCGAATGTTTGCTCTCCACAAGCATTTTTCCCATCATGTTGGAATTGTGCTTGGCTTAAATAGACATAGAAAATGCTAATGGTCTTTTTTTTTACTATAAAAAACCATGAACTTTATTGCAGATCTAAAAGCAAAATATCAACAATGAAGTGTGGAGCATTATTAATCCACACTTTTTGATCAGACAAAGAAATAGTTGCTCGTGCAAGGAGATGAGTAGCTTAATTCAACTAACAAAGGATCAGGCACACTATGCTGAGCAGCGATAAAGCCTCCATTTGAGTCCCTCACCACACATCTCGTTGCTACCTTCTTAGCTCAGAATCAATGGTTGCATCAACGTTGCACTCGAACAAACCATCTGCAGGCTTAGACCATTAAGATGTGGAACTACATTTCGTTACTCCATTAGCCACTTGATTCAACATTTGGGTAGTTTGCCATTGACTGAGTAGAGCATTTCTATGAGAGGCCAAGAAAGCACCAAACCGCCAAACCAATCAATAAAATTAAATTCACTAACAATCATCTGACCAAAACCTGACGTTACCTAACACCGTCTAACAAACACACAGTTCACCAAGACATGAACAACATATTCACCACCATCGGAGGGAATGAACAAGGCGTCAATTATGTTGTTGAGTTGTTGTTAACGGTGTTACCATTATGATGGTGGCGACGACATGGTTGTTGTGGTGGGATTGGTGGTGGGGGTAGTTGAAAAAGGAGTAGTGGTAGGGGAAGGGTGGGACTGAGTCTGGTTACAGTAAGGGTGGCGGCGGTGATGAGGAGGAGAAAAAGAAGAAATTGAGAAAATGAATAGGGATTTTATTTTTTTAGGATCCAAAAACACTTTACATTTCCCTCCTTTTTTTTACACGTCAGACACATCTCAGTATGAAAAGACGCAATTGCCCTTTGCCACGTCAGCTTCATTAACGGTGTTAGCCGAATTTTGATTTTTTGCTAACGGTTTGAAGCTCAAGGTACCACTTTGTTAGGGTTCAAACCACATGCCAGAAAGTAATTAGGGTTCAAATCACAAGGTACTTATTTGTACTTTTTCCAATTTTTTAAGGGCAAAGGTTGATATTTAATTAATATTTAAATTATATACACACTAGTATGTACCACATGATTTTAAATTATTTGACTCTATTTATGGAATAGATATTTTTATTTAATTTTTTTCATGTTTTTTTATTATTATTATTAAGTACGGTTCTTTTAAAAAAATTATTTCTAATTAATTTTTATTTTAAATAAATATTATTTTTATTAAAAATTATTATTTATTAAATGTGTAAGATATAATGTTTACATAAATGAAATGTAAAACTTTCTTAAATAAAAAGAAAATATTGTTTTTTCACGTGCTATAGAAAACAATGTTATTGAAAAAAATAATAATATCATTAATATAAATTAAAGAAATCAACTCGAAAAGTTTAGGTTTTCTTTGAAAACCTGAGAGCCCACCTCGCTGCTGACTCTTCCGTTTTTCACCTTTCCAAGCGGCGCCGTTGGTTGCTTGGCTGCCCTCTGCCATGGAAACATATGTTAGCCATAAGGATTTATTTACATGGACTACTTCTTCTTCCAGAACGACGACTTCTAAGCCCAGTTTGCCTCTTTGTTGAAGGATTCTGAACCAGTTTTGCAATCTTCCGCTCAACCAATTAACAATGGGAAATATATGACCATAAAGATTAGCCAGGATGCTTATGACTCTCGTTTGGCGCTATGCCAACATGCTCTGATTGGAAGAATTATCCTTGCTAAAGGAGAATCTCCTTGGAAACTTCATATTTTAAAGGACAAATTATCTTCTATTTGGGGTCTAAAACCTGACTGAAAATTGATTTCATTGGGACGGGGCTTTTATCAAAGTCAACTTCATTCTCTTGAGGACAAAAATCGAGTCTGAAGCCGTAGTTCTTTGTCACTTAAGCCAGGCGTTTTACGTTTACAACATTGGACTCCTGACTTTGATCCATTGGAATAGAAAACATCTACTACTCAAGTTTGGATTCGATTACAATGCCTTCCCTGGGAATATTGGCATACTACAATTCTATTTGAGATTGCTAAATGTGTTAGGATTCCAATCAAAATTGACAAGGCAACAACTGAAGGTGTTTTTGGCTATTATGCTAGACTTCTTGTGGAGATTGATGTTTCTCAAAAACTTCCTAACCAGATTCCGGTTGAACGCATAGGTAAGAGTTTTTTCACTGAGGTTATCTATAAAAACTTACCAGCTTTTTGCACTTCTTTTCACAACATAGCACATCTTCCTAAAGATTGTAGGTTACATAAACCTCTCCCCAAAAATACGGCTACTAAATCAGACTCAGCCTCCCTCCAAACTCCACATGCTATGGATTCTGGTAGTAATGGCAAGAATCTGAACGACATTTCAGTTCCAATTCAAAATGCATTTTCTCGTCTGGAAGAAGACTTATATCCAGATGACACGGATGAACAATATATTTTTGATCATTTTCCTCCAGCTTCTATCATTAATGCTGATCAAATAACTGAGAAATCTCTAATTCCCAAGCAGTCAGAGGCCTTGTCTTCTGTTATGCCACCAGTTTCGGAAGCCATCAATAATGCTCAGTCAGATGATGATGAAGCTAAAGATCCATTTATTTACGAGAGAGGGAAATCTATTTCTTGGGCAGATGAGGTTGAGAAAGATGATCAATCCAAATGGACGATTGTTACTAGAAAGAAAAAAGCAGCAAGAGCAAAGTTCAAGCCTGTCCTTACAAAGTCTTTGACTGGAAATCAATCCAAACCTTCATTATGAAGGTTCTCTACTGGAATTGTCATGGCACAGGAAACCAGAATACCTTGCGTCGCATCCATAATTTATGTCATTCTCATGTTCCAGACATTTTATGCCTTGCTGAACCAATGGTTCAATTTGACAGTATCCCTCCTTTTTGGAGTCGTCTTGGATTACATTTTTTGGCAACTAACTCTTGTGCTTTTCCATCTCTTTGGATTCTTTCCAGAGAAAACAATGGAATTAGTATTCTCAGTTCAAGTGATCAACAGGTTTCTTTTCTTGTTAATATTAATGTCGCTGATAGTTGTATTACGGTGGTTTACGGTAGCACTTCTGGTTATCATCGTAGATTGCTTTGGAATGATCTTCGGCATATTTCTTCTATTAATTCTCTCAGTTGGCGTGTCCTGGGAGATTTTAACGCTTGTCTTGGTTCTCATAAGAAGACTGGCCGTTCTTCTCCTATTATTTCTTGTCGAGATTTTAATTCTATGATCGATGATTGCTCTTTTAGTTGTCTTGATACTATAGGAGCTGCTTACACTTGGTCTAATGGTCATTCTGGTTCTGCTCCTGTGGAAGAACGTCTTGATTGTGTCTTATGTACTAGTTTTTATTTTGAGATTGGTCTGGAATTAATTGTTTAGCGCTTGGTCGTCCATACTTGGATCATAATATGATTTTATTACATTGTTTCTCTTCTATGGCTGGTCCATCTCCCTTCAGATTTCGCTCCATGTGGTTATCTTATGACGTTTGTGGTAATCCTATGCGCAAGCTTATGTCTAAACTTAAGCTTCTTTGGTCAGCTCTCAGATCTTGGAATTTTGAAATTTTTGGTCATCTTGATAGGCGCATTGAATATGATTCTCAGGGGTTGCTGGATATTCAAAACCAGATCTTTGTTTTGGGTATTTTTGAGGCTCTTTATCATTCTGAGCTTGAAGCTTATAAGACTTTAGAACAAACTCTAAATCAGCAAGAAACTTTTTATAAAGAATTAAGTAGAATCAAATGGCTTCAGGATGGGGACCGGAATACTTCTTTCTATCAGGCAATTGTTGCCCAGAGACGTGCTAGAGCTACCATTCATTTTCTTCGGATTAATGATGATATTGTCAGTGATCCTTCTATTATAGAAAATCATGTTATTGATTTATATAAGGATCTTTTTAATGGCCCTTCAAACATGGCGCTCGACCCTTCTTTAATTCAGCAACTAATTCGTACATTAGTTCATACTGATGACAATGCTGCTCTTATTCAGATTCTTACAGATGTTGAAATCAAATCCACTATTTTTATTATGGATGGCACAAGTGCCCCAGGTCCTGATGGATTCACAGGGCAATTTTTCACTCATTGTTGGGATATTATTTGCCAAGATGTTTGTTCAGCCATCAAATATTTTTTTGTCACTAGCATCATGGAGCCAGGATTTAATTCAAGTCATATGATTCTTCTTCCTAAAGTTCTGAATGCTATTGATATTGGCAATTATCGCCCAATTGCTCTCAGCAATTTTATTTTTAAAGTGATCTTTAAGCTTCTAGCTGATCGACTTTCTCCTATTTTAAACCGTATTATTTCCCCACAACAATTTGGCTTCATTAAAGGTCGACACATTAAACATTGCATTGCTGAAGCTTCGGATTGTGTCAATATTCCTGACAAGTCTAGTCATATGGCAGTTAAGATAAACATACGTAAAGCCTTTGATACCATTAATTGGTCATTCCTTGTTGAATTCCTTCATTGCTTCGGTTTTGATGCCACCGTAATCAGATGGATTTCTTCTATTCTGCATTCGACAAGACTTTCTATTATTGTTAATAGTTCGGCTAAGGGCTATTTTAGTTGCTTCCGTGCTATCCCTCAGGGAGATCCCCTCTCCCCATTGTTGTTCTAAATTGGAGAGGACTTTTTAAGCAGATGGTTTTCTTCTCATGTCAATTATGGTTCCTTTTTTCCTATGTATTTTGGCCATGGCATTCAAGTACCTTCACATTTTTTTCTATGCAGATGACTTTCTTATATTTGAAAAGCTTCTATTTCCAACTTAAGAACTATCTTACTAATTTTTACTATCTATGGCTCTTTGTCTGGGCAAATTGTAAATTAGGAAAAATCTCAGATTTTGTTTAGTTCTTCTATTGGTCATCGACGTATTTCCCAATTACTTCATATTTCGGGTTTGAAACTTAGCTTTTTACTCTTCAGTTATTTAGGTGTTCCTCTTTTTAAAGGCTCCCCTAAACGGCTGCATCTTCAACCTATTGCTGATAAAGTTTTATGTAAATTGGAGGGGTGGAAAGGTTTTATGCTCTCTATGGCTAGTCGTTGTTGTCTTGTATCATCGGTGATTCAAAGTTCTTTCTTGCATAGTTTCATGATCTATCGTTGGCATGTTCAGCTTTTATCTAGCATGGAAAAATCTATATGAAACTTCATTTGGATAGAATCTTCTTCAAAGAAAAAATTGATTAGAGTGCCTTGGCGTATTTGTTGCTCTCCTAAAAAAGAAGGAGGCTTGGGTATCAAAAGTCTCAAAATTCTCAATTCAGCGATGCTCTATAAGTTTGCTAGTTCTTTTATGCAAGATAATTCTACCCTTTTTTCTTTTTTAAAGCACGGTATCTTAATTCTTCAAATCTTTCGAGGTTGGTAACTTCATCAGTTTGGTGCTCTATCAAGAAAGTTTTCTTTCAATTAAGAAACGAATCCCTTTGGCTTATTGGTGTTGATTCAAAGGCAAACTTTTGGCATGATAATTGGTTAGGGGATACTCTTGCTTCTAGATTGAACATTCCTCTTCACAGAAGATGTTTTCTTTTGGGCATTGTTTCAGATTATTATGTTGATAACGGCTGGCATCTTCCTTCATTTTTTTAATGGCTTTTCCCTCTATCAGTGCGAAAATAGCGCAGATTCAGCCTTTACAAGCTGATGATACTTTAGTTTGGACTGCGGCCTCTCATGGTAAAGTTTCTTATAGTTTGGCATATGATCATCTTCGGCATCATTTCTCTTCTTCATCTTGGTGCAATCAAATTTGGAAAGCTTATATTCCTCCTTCACGATCAATTTTATGTTGGAAGCTTTGTCATAACAAAATCTCATGTGATGATAATCTTCTTCACAAAGGCATGTACATTACTTCATGTTGTCGCCTTTGTTGGCAAGCATATGAATCCACGGATCATGTTTTTCTTTTTTGCCCCTATGCTCGATCTTTATGGGGTGCTATTGGTGATGCATTTGGTTTTTCTTTTCCTACGGCTATGTCTATTGCCGAACTTCTCCACAAGTTAACTAATCTTCCATTCAGTTCGCAAGTTCGCCCTCTTTTGCTTTGAGCTTTCATGGCTAGTCTTTGGGCAATTTGGTATGCTCGAAATCAGTTATCCTTTGGTAATGTCCACATTAGCGTTTTCAATTCCTTGCGTTTTATTTTTAAAGCTGTAAAGGAATGTGACTTTTTTCAAGTAGGCACTTCAGTAAACTCTCAGCATAAATTTCTTCTTTTGCACTGATTTAATATTAGCATGAGACCTCACAAAGCTCCTTCAATTATTTTTGTGCTTTGGCGTCCTCCTCCTTTTAACTGGTTTAAGGTGAATATTGACGGTTCTGCTCTAGGGTCGCCTGGCATTGCTGGTGCAGCTGGCATTTTTCGCTCTCATAAAGGCTCTGTCAAAGGATGCTTTGCTCTCCCTCTCGGTCAATCCTTTGCTTATATTGCCGAACTTAAGGCTGTTATTTATGCAATTGACAGAGCTTTTTCATATGGCTGGCATAATCTTTGGTTGGAGATGGATTCTCTTTACATTGTGCATTTGTTCCGTTCTAAAAGTAAAAATGTTCATTGGCTGTTATTGTCTGATTGGGTTCGTTGTCTCTCTATAGTTGATAAACTTCAGTTAGTTGTTACTCACATTTTTAGAGAAGGCAATTATGTTGCTGATAGATCAGCTAGAGTTGCTTCTTCTTTTAATGGTCCTATGTGGTGGTTTAATACTCCTGATTTTTGTTTCTCCTTGGTTGATTTGGATGGCCAAAGGAGGGAGAATTTTCGATTCTCGACTTTTGTATTCATTTTTTTTTTCATTAATAAATTTTTTTTAGAGTTTGCTTAGTGATATTCGGTGCTAAGAGGGTGCCAGTTTATCTGAGAGATGCGACAGTGCATCTCTGAAAGTGGCCTCTAACTTTATTTTAAAAAAAAATTAAAGAAATCAACTAATTTAAACTTCCAAAAAAATTATTTTTAATATAGTATAAAATTAATGAATTATATTAATACAAATTTTATAATTTGCTCAATTATTTTAGGAATTTTTTCATAAATAGAAAAAAAATAAAAAAATGTTATCAAAAATCATATTGATCAAAAATATTTTCAAAACTAACCCTTTTTCAAAACTAACTTCTCAAACTTTTTTCTTTCAAATATGGATCACTTTCATTTCCTCCCTTATTTTTAGGGTATTGTTTTTTTTTTTAATTTCTTATCAATATTTTTTTCTACTTTCTTCATTTTTTTCTCAATATATTTTTTGCTAAATATTTTTTTTCTATTTTTAAGGCACTATCCTTTTTTTCTCTATATTATTTTTTTGCTCACCAATTTTTCTACCATCTTCATTT
>CATIWM010199630.1:0-22732 GCA_949671775.1 Mallotus repandus | reverse complement strand
AGAGGCAGTATGAATGAACATACACTTGTCATATTCGGGGAGATATTTTCATCACTGGACCTTTTTTGGGACAGTCAAAATTTGATGTATGACAGTCGTTATCCTATTGAATAAAGTGTTATGACAGTACGGTGAACTCTTGATGTATATGTAAATATAAAAAAATACGATTGGATGAATATGAGTATGTAATGCTACTTGTGAATGAGGTAGGGTTGTGTGCGATATGGAATCCCCTTTATATGCCATAAAATGGCTAAAAAATACTATTGGCAAAAGGATATGGTAGGGTTATGAGCGTATAGGGATCCATGAATTAAAAAAGAAGGGCAATATTGTGTGCGATATGAAACCCCTTTTATATGCCATAAAATGACTAAAAAAATACATTTGGCAAAAGATTATGGCAGGGCTGTGCATGTATGGGGATCCACGAAAAAAAAAAGACTTTGAATTACATGTAATTCATAAGTACATTGTTGTCCAAAAGAAAATACTATGCTATCACAATTATGTGCAAGCTAAAAGTTTATAGTTAATTATCAAATGGACTGGTGATTGACAATATTATGTCCCTTATGTGTTATGTTTCATAGGATATTATATTATTCATCTATTGAGTTGCAGGCTCACTCTTTTGCATTATTTTTCAGGATTAGAAGAACTGTAGTTTGTCTTGAAGACACCTTTGCATTAGTTGCACTAGCATTATGTTAGGTAGGTCAGCAGGGGGGTCGTCCTTAAGTTTTCTCTACATGGTGCACCTAGTGAACTTTATTATCTTGTATTAAGGCTTGCGTATTATATGTGTCTATGTAAAGGAAAATGTGAACTGCTGGATGTTGTGAGCTACAATTTAGACATTAATGAATATGTCATGAAATAGTCATCAACATACAATGTATGCTTGGCATCCTTAACAGGTGTCATAGTTAGTGGTATCAGAGCATGGTTTAGAATCCCTTGGGATAGAAATGTGAATGCATATACATGTTAAGAGTACATATAGATATTAAGAATTAAGACTAAGTGTTTGTATTTTTAATTGGATAAGTAGGGAGGGTCCGATTGAGAATCCTACTAACCCAAGTGAGTCTGAGTCTGTGCATGGAATTGAGCATACAAATGCACCACCATAACTAGCTTAGGAATTTCCACCAGTAATGCATATAGTTCACTTGAGCACATGCATCTCAAATCACTCCATTTGACTATATGAATTTCACATCCTTTCGTTTCTTTTGTATTTGCCAAAGTGCATTTCAATGGTATATTTAAGTATGTGTAATATGGGAGCTACTTGAGAAATTATAAAATGAATATGACCTGCTCGAGCTGTTTTTGTGCAGAACACAGGTCTGGTTTCAAAATTTCACCATAAATTGTAAAGAGCCTATATTATTCTAATTTTTGGATATGTTATAGCCCTATGTGTCTAGTTTTGTAAAAAAAATAAAGTAATTTGGAATTGTGTGGTGAGAGTTATTCACTCTCAGGTCAAGCAAGGCCAAGCTTTCCAACAAGAAAGAAATATGTATAAATGTTAGGCTTACATATATAGAACACATCCTAATTACATACTAAGCATAAACACTCATTGTAGGTATATTTTTTTATCAAATATATGTCATATTTAGGATCTCAAAGCATTAGTAAAGCTCGAGAAAGTGATACAAGTTGTCCATAAAGTGATTGACAACTAAAAGGTGAGTATGAGTATCGATTGAATTCTTGGGCGAAATTGTGTGATTGAGATGGGTGTGAACATGTGATGGAATTTGTAATTAATAAAGTTGAATTTGACTTATTCTATTTTGAATACATGGATGATTTACAATGAAGGTTGAAGTGCTAGTACGAATAATTTATAGAAATATAATTTACGAAATAAGAAAAATATTTAGAAATAGAATAATATTTGAGAATTTGATGATTTGAAATCAAAATATGGTTACAGATGATAAATTTTGTGGATGGTAATGGAAATATAAGAACTTCCTGCTTATAGTGAGTTAAATTTTTATTCAATAAAATAATATATTAATTTATTTCATTTAAGGATATAAGTGTTTAGCTATGATAAAGAATGTTGTCAAACTAGAAGTAGTTTATCCAAATGTCATTTGTGGGAATTATATATATATATATATATTATAAAAGAGTGTATATTTAGTCAAGACAAAAATGGATGTATGAAAGGTTGGAAAGGAAATGAAGTACACTAGGATGCATGAACTTATCACATGGTGTAATCAAATGTGAAAAAATTAAAATGAAGAACAAAGAGAAGTTAATTTTACATGTTAGTACGAAATGGTAAAAAGGACTATTAAGTGGTAGTAAGTATAAAATTTATAGATTATAATAGATATATGCAGAGTAGAATGCTAGTTGAACAAACAAGCATGTTGAATAGGAAATAAAGTTTGAGATTCAAATCTACAGTTGGAGTTGTTTAGCTCAAGGAAACTAAATGTATAGTCTTAAAAAACCGAATGTAGAATTTAACTAATTGATCTTATGGAATGATAGCGTAGTTTAAAGGGTGCTAGTCATACTAAGGGTGGAATTATTATAAAGAAAAAAAATTATTGTGAAAGAAATATATAAGAAAATTAATGAATTTCATAGAAAGTTAAAATTTGAGGAAAACAAAAGAGAAATGGGTGGAATTTTTTATTTAATGGTGTAACATTTGATTTATTACATTCTAAAATACATGAATAAATTAGGATGAAAGATAAGATGTTGGTAGAAATGATCTATAAGAAAATAACTTGTGAGAATAGAAGTAATATTTAAAGGTTGATTATTCTTGGAGACCTTATGATTGAGAATTTAAGGCTAGTTATGAATATACTTGATAGACATTGAAGACAATACTAAGTCTACTTGAAACTCCATATTTATTTATGGATGAAATTATATATGTTTAATGGTATAGTAGAATTTCCTTTTATAATATAGGAGTTGAAACATGATAAAAAAAATTAAAATGAAATGAGATTGAGTTAAAAGTGATATTTTAAAATGTTATTTTGGAAGTCTATATGATATTTTGAGGGTATTCCACTTTGTAGGAAATAAACATTTTGTGGACAAGAGTTGATGATTTAATAATCTACCGGCTGAGAATATTGATGTATTACTTAGTCAATGTTCTTGGACATAACATTGCATGATTTAGAGTTAAAATTTGACTTATTTTAAGGTAGAGATCAGTAAAGCTAGGATTAGTTTATTGGTAAAGTTTGTGGTGACAACCATGGTGAAGACTTCAGAATTGCAGATGTTGTCAAACCTTATAAGGGATAATTTTTGGAAGTTATTCTTATAAATGCAGTAGTAATTGTCTATATTAATTTAGGGAGTTATATAGCATGTAACATGTATGCATGTGTAGCAAAATGTTTGACATGTCAAAAAGTAAAAACTGAACATCAAGCACCGACTGGTAAGCTTCATCTATTATCTATTACGAGGTGGAAATAGGAAAAGATAGTGATGGACTTTGTTCTTGGATTGCCTCGAACCTTTAGGAAGTATGATGCCATATGGGTAATTGTTAATCGACCTACCAAATCAACTCATTTTCTATTTGTGCAATAAAGTGATTCACTTGACAAATTGTGTAGAATATATGTGTAAAAAACTGTAAGACTACATGGAGTGCCAACATTAATTGTGTCAAACCGAGATCTGCAGTTTACATCTCATTTTTGGGGAAGCTTATAAAGAGCTTTAGGAACAAAGTTTCATTTAATTTCAGGGACAAAATTCGTTAAGGTGGGGAGATATGTAACGCCCGCCTAATGCCCACCTAATGCATATCATATAGATATAAGGAATGCATGAGATATGTGTGGTATTAATTCCAATATTAAATAAGAGAATATTATAAATGTTACAATCAAGTCCATATTAAGAATTAGAAAGTTAAGGGTTTAAATTGATAAATGGCAAAAAAAAGTACTTAAATTGGTTAAGTTGATTATATATATATATATAAATTTTTTGCTAGAATTAACATGTGTGGCAATATTTTATTGATTAAAAAAAATATAAGAAGAAGTGGGTTATGGGAGAAGATAAGATTAGGACAAAAAATGAATAAATAAATAAAAATAATAATAAGTGATAATTATGGGAAGGTGCTAGAATATTGGGCAGGGAGCAGCCATTTTTTAAAAAAAAGAAGGGAGAGCATCCGGATAGAAAGGGGAGAAGAAAGGAAGTAAAAAAAAAGGAGTGAGGAGTCTAAAGTTTGAATTGGATATGAATAGTAATCTTGTTTAATTTATAACTTGAGTTTTGGAACTCCAAATTAGGTGCCGTTTATGCCTAAAGAAACCTTGTGATGTTTAATACAAAACTTACAGAAATAAGGAAAACATAATTCTGCTGTTTTGATGGTCATTTGTACTAAACATTTTATTGTTCAAATCTTGTTGATGATTTAAGTATGGTAGATTATTTTTTAGGGTTCTTTCTCTATACACCTCCAATTGAAACAAAATCAATTTTAAATTACTTTAGACATATAAAGTTAGTGATCTGAAAAGTTTCATTTTAAGATTTATTGTATTGAATTTTTGGGGAATTTTTAAATTCACCCTATTAAATCTATTATATTTGGTAGTCTTACATGCTTAAGTAAATTAGTGATGTTATCATATTAGATGAGGTTCCCTTATTATTAAGTGTTTAATACAAGTAAATTATGATCTATTTTAGCTAAAAAAATTGGAAAAGAGGCTATCACACAAGAAAATTCAAGCAAAAGCAAGGAAATAATAAGGGTAAGTGAATAACTTAATGTTCTATATGAATATAACACTTAAAATAAATAATTATAAATTTATTTGTTAAGTTGATTGGATAAGAAAAATATGTGTGTTCTAATTGGTAGATGCTGAATTTTTATTATTGTGTTGATTGTTGATTGTTGTTGCGATGAGATTATACATGTGAATGAGTTTTTATGAAATTCGAGTGCCCTGTTCAGTGGAGAATAGCATACTTGTTTGAGCTGTATCTAGAGTTTTATAACTCCAAATTGGTTGCCATTTTTCCTATAAAAAATTTTGAGATATTATATACAAAATTGATAGAAATAGGGGAAGCTTAATTTTGTTGTCTTCATGGCCAATTTGGGCAATACTTTTTGTTGCACAATTTTGTTGACAGCTTGACTATGGTGGAATGCTTTTGATGTTTCTCTTTGTATACATTTTCTAATTGATGTGAAATCAGTTGTAAATTAATCTAAACTCATTATAATATTGATATGGAGAATATGGTTTTGATATTCATAATGTGAAATTTTTAGTGTATTTTTGAATTTGCACTATCAATTTTACCATGTTGAAATATGGTATATTTTTTGTATATTATTATTTTCTTATATACTACAGAGGAGGTGTTAATTTGCTTTATGAAGTGATCTATGATGTATTTAGTTTATAATGAGTTGAATGAAGTGCTGTGACAGTGTGGTGAACTCTTGATGTATAGGTAAATATAAAAAAAATATGATTGGATGAATATGATGATGCAATGCTACTTGTGAATGAGGTAGGGCTATGTATGATATGAAATCTATTTTATATGTTGTAAAACGACTAAAAAAATAAAGTTGGCAAAAGATTATGGTAGGGTTGTGTGCGTATGGGGATCCATGAATTAAAAAAAAAGGGCAATGTTGTGTGCGATATGGAACCCCCTTTATATGCCATAAAACGGCTAAAAAAATATAGTTGGCAAAAGATTATGGTAGGGCTGTGTGCATATGGTGATCCATGAAAAAGAAAGAAAAAAAAGACTTTGAATTGCATGCAATTCAAAAGTACATTATTGTCTAGAAGAAAATACTATGCTATCACAATTATATGCAAGCTAAAAGTTTATAGTTAATTATCAAACGGACTCGTGATTGACAATATTATATGCCTGATGTGTTATATTTCATATGATATTATGTTATTCATTTATTGAGTTGCAGGCTCACTCCTCTGCATTATTTTTCAGGATTAAAAGAACTTTAGTTTGTCTTGAAGACACCTTTGCATCAATTGCACTAGCATTGTGTTAGGTGGGTCAGCAGGGGGGTCATCCTTAAGTTTTCTCTACATGATGTACTTAGTGAACTTTGTTATCTTGTATTAAGGCTTGCGTATTAATTGTGTATATGTAAGGGAAAATGTGAACTACTGGATGTTGTGAGCTAAAATTTAGACATTAATGAATATGTCATGAAATAGTCATGCGCATACAATGTATGCTTGGCATCCTTAACAGGTGTCACATGACAGTATCAACCAACTCTCCATTTGGTTCTTCACAATCAGGTATGCATTCAAATCCTTATCCTTCACACACTCCTACATCTACCCAACCTTTTCCTCCTGAGCCATATACCAATTCTACATCAACTAAAACACCACCCACCACCTCAATTGTCTTATACGTCTCTCTCTCTACGTCCCCTTCTATCCCAACTAACCAGCCCACAGACTTATCTCCCTCAATCATTGATTTAACCTCCTACACTGCACCTTCAAACCATTCAACCTGCACTTATCCTATGAATTTGCGTCCTTCAACTCTTAATTGACATAGTGCTAATCTTACTCATTCTACCTCTTCTTCTAAACTCGATTACCTCCACACTGAACCAAGTACATATTTGCTTGCAAGCTTTAAAATAACAAGAATGGAATAATGCTATGTCTGAAGAAATAAATTCTCTTCTTGCTAACTCTACTTGGACTTTGGTTCCAAGACCTTCTAATTTTAATATTGTAGGTTGCAAGTGGATTTATTGTATAAAGAGACATTCCAATGGTACCATTGAGTGCTACAAAGCAAGATTGGTAGCACAGGGGTCTACTTAACAATCTAGTTTGGAGTACAAAGAAACTTTTAGCCTGGTCATTAAGGCAATAACCATTTGAACTATTTTGGCTCTAACAACCATGTACAAATGGCCGATTTGCCAATTGGATGTTTCTAATGCCTTCCTTCATGGGCATCTTACTGAAACCATCTTCATTTATTAACCACCTAGCTATGTTGATTCATCACATCTATAATGTTTGTAAATTATAAAAGTCTCTTTATAGTTTGAAGGCAAACCCACAAGCATGGTTTTAGAGGCTAAGCTCTTACTTACTTTCTCTTAACTTTATTGCCTCTAAAAGTGACCACTCATTATTTATCTATCAATAATAAAGTGATATAGTGTTTATTCTTATCTATGTGGATGATATTGTTATAACTGGCTTTAACTTACAGCTTGTTCTTACCCTGCTTCACAAGTTGAAATAAAAGTTTCCCATCCACGACCTTAGTGATTTACACTATTTTCTTGGCTAGAGGTGAATAGAAAATCCAATGGTATTTTAATTTCTCAACATAAGTATATTTATGATTCACTTGATCGTACAGGGATGCTGGATTCCAAGCCTTGTCACACTCCCATCGCCACTAAGCCTCCTTTAATGAAAAACCAAGGACAACCCATTGATCAAGTAGAGGATTATCGTAAGTTTATGGGTGATCTATAGTATATTACTATCATACGTCTTGACATTGCATTCAATGTAAATAAATTATGCCATTTCATGAACTTGCCAATTTTTGAACACTTGACAACTTTGAAAAGGTTACTTCGATACCTTTAAGGAACTCAGACTCGTGGGCTTTTCTTCTCTCATGACTTGCCTCTAAACAATGATAGCAATTGGGGAGGTGATGTGGATGATTATCGCTCCATAAGTGGTTATGGTGTATTTCTTAGAAGTTCATTAATCTTATGGATGACAAAGAAGCAGAATACGGTTGCAAAGTCTTCCACCAAAAGCGAATATAAGGCCATTGCCCATGCTACTGCTGAACTAATGTGGATTTGCTCTCTTCTTGGTGAACTTGACTTTCAATGTCCCAAGGTAACATTATATTATGATAATATTGGTGCAATATATTTGACTTCTAATCTAGTTTTTCATGCTTGCACAAAGCATATTGAGTTAGATTTTCACTTTGTATGAGAACAAGTTGCATCCGGCTGCCTTCAAGTTCAATTTCTGTCCACTCATGATCATCTTGCTAATTTGTTTACCAAGCCCCTCTCCATCACTAAATTTTAGTGATTGTGCCATAAACTTCCTCTTCGTGATGGTCCTAAGCTTGTAGGGAGTGGGGGGGGGGGGGGGGGGTTAGACAATCTCCTTTGTTAATGCTTATAGTTATCTTATTGTTATTATTTGGTAATACTTGTTAGTAATCTATTACTGTTTGGTTGTCAATGTATATCATTTTATACCTTACATCACTTGTATTATATATATACATGTAAACTCTTCATATATGAAAGATACATAACTATAAAGTTCACATGTGGAACATCAGAGAGAAACATAATTTTTCATTATTATTATTATCTTTAATTTAAATTTTCCTTTCCTAGCTAGGATTTGACTTTCCTTTTAGATGGGATTTGATTTCCCATTTAGTTAGGAATTATTTTTATTTTATTTCCTAATTAAAATACGGGTTGGAAGCTTGAGCCGCCTATAAATATATAAGCCTTAGAGCTATATGAGTTTGTTTTGGTTTTCAATAAAATTCTTTAACACTATGCATGGTAACTATAGAGAGAAGGGAAGTGAAGGTTTTTTAAAAGAAAATGAAGGGAATAAAAACTATAGATTTTGTTGTGTTTGGTAACTTAAAATTAATTAATAGAGCGAAAAGAAGAAGAAATGTTTAAAAAGGAAATAACACTTTAAATTACAATGTGTTTTGGATTTGAAATATTTTGCACTCCACTTTGGGGTGTAATCAATTTCACCTTATATAAGAGGAATGAGGATGAATAATTCTCCTTCAATTTCCTTCCCCCTCTATTAACTTTTAATAGCCAAATGATACAAGATTTAATCCCTCTCCTATTATGTTCCCTGCCTTTTATATTTCCCTCAATCCATGCATAATTCTCTTATTCTCCAAATTTTTGGTATTCTTCAGAATCAACGAATATTTGATGCCTATTTTTTGGTATTCTTGTTGAATCAACATGTTGTAAAATATTATTTTTTAGTATTTATGCACAAATTAATGGACAACAATATTTATCCCTTTTAATTATAGGCTTTTGCTACGTCTGTTGGCATTAAAGCCAAACTGATCCTTGTTAATCATGCCACCTAGAAGACAACAATATCTTGATAACATTTATGAACGTGATATGGAATAACATGTTCGAGTAAATGATAGGTTTAAATAGATAATGGAACAGATAACAAAGAGGATAGTTGCACTTATGGGCAATCAAAATGAGCTAATCCAATCCAGCACGAATATTGTAATTGCCATGGATATTCAAATGGGGAGGTTATTGACAATGAGGATGAAGAAGAGTATTATTAAAAGAGTTTATCTTTTGATACTGATGATAGTGAGGATGTAGATGCAGTTATCGGAGAAGAGCCAATATTTGATGAAGAAGATGAGAGTGATGAGGAATTTAATGAATTAATAGAAAGTGATGATACATGAATTGCTTTAGTTAAGAGGCATTTTTATGTGACTTTCAAAGATTTAGGGATCGAGATAAAGAAACATCCTAAAAGTGAATAGAATATGCTACAATTAATTAAGAGCCGAATGCTCTAGTTCACATTTGAACTTTACCCTTTTGATCCATGACACGCCTCAACTTTCATTGTGACTAATATCATATTTGAACTTTAATTTTAGACACATTTCACACCTACAACACATAAAAATAGTGCGTGAAAAACACTTATTGTGACGTGGAAATTTAAATATTAAACTAAAAAATAAAACTTATGCGGCATTAAATTAGAATGCCACCGTTTATTAATTAAATATTAGAAAAACTAAATTCTAACCCTAGCCATCTCTTCTTACCTGCCCAACACTACATCCACTCAAGTTGGTCTTTTCTTTCTCCTCCTCCGGTGACAGTTGTGCTGAAGCTGATGGTGGTTTTGCATTGGTGAAGGCGAGAAGAAGAGGCTATGTTGCACCTATGTTTATTATTAAAGGAATCTGAGCCACATTTTGGTGTAGTGGATTCCCATGTGCTTCACTTCTTCTTGCTGATTGAGGAGATTGGTTTATTGATGATTGATTTGGGGTGAAGCCGATTTTGATATGCCCAAATCTCAGGTCTCAACTGCATATATAGGGAATGTTTTTTCTTTATAATTTTTCTCAGCTTGTAATGTTTCATTTTCCTTGGATACGAGTTACTGATTGAGGACATGCACTCAGTAAATTCCTTTGTCATCAAAGCTGTGATTGTGCTTGCAAGGATTAGTCAATGGCACAGATTGAAGGCATGCTGTAGACGGAGGGGTTTAGTGCGCGTCCAAGTTTATTACAACCGCGATGCTATTTGAGCTCAGGGCTCTAGGGAACACACTAACCACTATCACAAAGACAAGGTGTGGAGATGAGGAGTCACCACCCAGGGTAATAACTGGGACAAATTGAACGTGATGGTAACTCGATTCTCTAATACAAGCTAGGACCACAACCAGGAGTTCTGGATACGGAATACCAACTTCTTTTAGTCACGTGTTCGTTTAGAATTATTTTATGAATTACTATCTTATCCTCTAATTACATGCAATTTCATATAAACCTTAAGTAAACATCCATCAATCCCAAAGGCAACCAATCATGAAAAAATATATAAGAAATGCATTCATACAAGGCACATCAACCCTAGGTTAGTCTAATCTACATATTTTTAATTAAAATGAGCTAAGTTTACATATTTTAATTTACAAATGAACCTAAAGCTAATAGCCCTAATTCCTACTCAATTTTATTTAAATGATCCTAATTCTATTTATTTTATTTTTAAAATAGGCCTAAGTTTACAAATTATTAAAAGCTTAAATTAGTGGGCCTAAATCTACAAGTTTTAAATCTAAATTGTCTTAATTCTACAAATTATGAAAAGGACTTAATTAATGAGCTAAGTCTAAATTAATTTTATTAACTAAAGTGGGCCTATGTCTAAATTAACTAAGTGGGCCTAAATGCATCTCTAACCTAAAATCTAATTAATTATGAGCCTAAACTCATTTAATTCAAATCTAAAACCTAATTAAATTATTAAGCCTATTTAATGATTTGATGAATCTAATGATTTAACCTAAAATAAAGAAAACAAAAGGAAAACGAATGAACATGACAATCATGGAAATAAACCAAGCAAAAATAATAATTATAATAAACCAAACAATTAAAACATATATTTAATAATGTCTAACCCTATTTTAATTAACATGCAACCTAAAATTCATCTAAAGCCACCATTAATTTTATTAGAATTTACCAAATTTATCCTAATTACTAACCAATTGAACAAAATAAATCACATATAACACACGTAAATCCATTATTCCCACTATTGGGGCTATTACAATGATCTACAAAACCAAAATAATTAATTAAGTACAAACCCCAAAAAATAGAACATAAAATAAAATAGACAACAAAATAACCAAAAATTAAATAAACTCTAGAAAACTAAATTCAAGTATACAATTAAAATCCATGGCATTCTATGGGCCTTTATGGGTTCTCCATAGGTTTTCTCCATATGTTCATGTCACCCATCCATCATCATAAATACACAAAAACAGAACAAATATGGATTAGTAATTAAACATAATTAAGAATTAAAATTAAATAAAAAAACATCAAATAAAATAATAAAAATCAAATGAAATAAAAAATAGAAAAAAGTAGAAAAAGAGTTGAATTAACGAATGCAGTATTGATTTCCTTCTCAAAGTGGTGTAAATCATCGTTGCTTTGAATAGATCTTCAGTAATTGATTAGTTCTTCTCCAAAAGATTTACTGCCTCTTCTAAAAAATAGTACGTGCAAAAAGAAAAAGAAAGAATTTTTAGTCTGTATGTATGTGGGTGTATGTGCAGCGTAAAAATATTTTCTCCCCAGAGAACCCCCTTTTTTCCTTCTTCCCCTCAGAAGAGTTTACTTTGAGGTTTATATAGAAAACCCTAGCTCAAATCATGTACTCTTCTGTGACTTCTCCCCTTCATAGAAGAGTAAAGTTTAGTTTAAAATGGACTTTTAATTTCTAGAAGAATCCAGATAAATCCTAGAAAATGGATTTATCACATCATCCGACCAATCAAAAATCAGAAAAACTATTTTTTATTTATTGAAAAAAAAACATAGACATAACATAATCGGAATAGCATAATCCCGATCGGGATTATGTAATTCCGATCGAAATTACATAATTCCAATCGGTTCTTTTACTCTTTTTTTAACTTTTAATTACAAAAATACCCCTAAAAGAAATAAAATTTTACAAATTAAGTCCTTTAAAAAACCAAATAAGTTCTTTTGAAATTGCAATTAAACTTTTAAAATTTCAAACCTTAAATGTTGAAGATCTATTTATAATATTTTCATCATTGGAGTCCTCTGTCGCATCCATATTCCATCATCCCGAAATTGGATGCTTACACAAGCACATGATGTTGTTTATAGAGGTGAACATTTGTTTTGTACAACAAAAAATGTGTTTGGATTTTAATGGGGTCTACTGCTTCTATTTGCAGCTAGAGATCTTTATAATTTATTTTTTCTACATCTGAATTTCAATAATTATGCTCACCACTCGTTTGATATAATTTCAATGAAGAAATTTTCATTATTTTTCATTAATTATGCTCTTCCCTTATACCAGGAGCATGGGTTCTAGTATTGTTTTGGGTGCGAGACGGATGAAGTTGAGACGGATGTGTTGGGTTTAATTCAATTGTTAAAGCTGCTAAAGTAGTTAAGCTGGAGGCAGTCCACTCGCTAGAGATTGCCAAAGCTTTAGCTTATAGAATTGGAATTCAGATGGCACTATCCCTTAATCTACAGCAGGTGTGAATCGAATCTGATTGCCTTTCCCTGATTCAGAAATTGAAGGCAAATTTCCAAGGAGATATGGAACTTTGAGAGATTATCTCAGACATCTTCCATTTATGTTCATCTTTTAATAGTTTTGATTTCTTTTTTATTCCTCGTTATTAGAACAAAGTAGCTCATAGTTTAGTTAAGTTTTCCTTTACCATTAGCTCTTTTAAATTTTTTTGGATGAATGCTCTCCCTTATGAGGTGATGAATGATGTGGACCTTATTTGATTCTCTTCTTAATTAAGTCTTATTCTAAAAAAATGGTAATGGTTTTTATAGTGTATGAATGGCGGGCGGTGGTATGGTGTATGAATGGCAGGTGGTGGTATGGTTGTCTCATGGATGATAAAAATTAGAAAATAAAGATAAAGGATTAAATTGTAAATTTTATTTGCTTTTATATAGTAACTTAGTCTTTTTCCATATATTTTATTATTTATATATGTGTGTCAATAATTTTTTTAATTCTTCACATGCTCTAAAATGCGTGATATCACAGGATTGTACACGTGGCAAGTCATAAGTTCAATAGGTTGAAAATGTTGATTTCAAGAGTCAAATGGGTCCTAGATAGAAGTTTAGATGTTGTATTTGTCATAATGAAAGTTGAGGTGTGTCATGGGTCAAAAGAGTAAAGTTTATGTGTGAAATGAAGCATTTGGCCATTAATCAAGCATGTTGAATATATTGACTTTATTGGCATTAATGAAATTGTTTATTCTTGTGCTCCTTTAATTTTTATTTTGAAGGAATCACAAGTTGATGATGAATTTATGATGTTCTATGCATTTATGAGCAAATTTCTTTTGTAATAATTAGGCAAATTTTGAAGGCAAATTTTCTCTGCAGGAGAATGATGCGAAACAACAAGCCTTTTAGTTCTTGGTATGAGTTTGCGGAAGATCTGAGAGAAGACATAATTTTATTATTATTATTATTATTATCATTATCACCATCATCATCATCATCATCATCATCATCATCATCATCATCACCATCATCATTACCATCACCATCATCATTACCATCACCATCATCATCTCTGATTTGAAATTTCATTTCCTAGTTAGGATTTGACTTTCCATTTGGTTGGGATTTGATTTCCCATCTTAGTTAGGTATTGTTTTTATTTTATTTTCTAATTAAAATTGGGGTTGGAAGTTTGACCCACCCTATAAATATATAAGCCTTAGGGCTATGTGAGTTAGTTTTGGTTTTTAATAAAATTCTACATAATTCTTTTATACCCTAAATTTTTAGTATTCTTCAGAATCAACTAATATTTGATGCCTATTTCCTAGCATTCTTGTTGAATCAACAGGTTGTAGCAGATTGTTTTCAAGTATTTGTGCGCAAATCAACGGACTACAATATTCGCTTGATAATGAATTTTATTGTTTGTTCATGGAAATGCATTTTCAGAACTTTTATTTTGGCATTTGTCAATTTGAGTTCAAGCAAATGTATCATTATTTAGATCATTCCTGTTACAATAAATAGCGAATCTTTACTTTGCATAATCTTTTTATTATCTTTCCATAATCACTTTCTATAGTTGTAAATAGAGAGAAATCAACTATAGACCATTGTAAATCAATTTCAAACCTCTATAAATTAGCCTTTAACTATGTTGTATATACACTTATTTATTCAATGAAATAAAAGCAGAAAGCATCAAGCCATTAACTTAAAATTCTATCAAAAAGTTGTCATGGTATCAGAGCCCTCATCTTAGAATTCTAGAATTCTTTGTTTTGGAGTTTCAAGTCACCGTGTTTTGGTCAGTATTTTGGTTGAGATTGAGGATAAGGCAGCTTAGGATTTTGGGATGAGAGAAAGCTCAACATCTTGGTAAATTCTTTTGGTTGCTAGTCTCTTTTTTGTGATTATTGAGTTTCTTTTTTTGCTAAATTGGCTGGTAACAATAATTCTAAATTCTGTGTTAAATTTATGGGAAAGAATTACTCAACATGGGAATGTCAATTTTGATTATATGTTACTAGAAAAGAATTATAAGGATATATTGATGGCACTAATTCAACTGCTACATATACTACTAAATAATCCCAATGGAAAATTAAAGATGCTAAGGTGATGTCTTGGCTTATTGGGCCATGTGATCCTCAAATTGTTCTAAAATTATGCCCCTATAACACTGCTAAAGACATGTGGGACTATTTAAAAAAGTTGTATACTAAAAAAAAATTAGTTAGGAGATTTCAGTTAGAATGAGATTGTAAATTATTCACAGGGAAGTCTATCTATTCAGGAGTACTATTCTAGTTTTCAAATTTTATGGGCTGAGTTTTCTGATATAGTTTGTATTGCTGTGTCTAAATATTCTATTGTTGATGTATTGGATGTACATGACATTAGCAAGCATGATAAGTTTTGATGAAGCTTCGATCATATTTTAAAAATGCTCGTTCTAATTTGATGAATCGTCATCCTCCTCCTACCTTGGATGTGTGCTTTAGTGAATTGCTTCATGAAGAACAATGTCTTTTTACACATACTACTCTTGAACAAAAGAAAATTACTACAAAACACATGGCATTTTCGGCTCATGCAAAAGTCAAGGGTAGAGATATGAGTAAGATTCAGTGTTATAGCTGCAAAAATTATGGGCATATTGCGATAAATTGCACCAGAAAATTTTGCAATTATTATAAAAAGCAAGGGCTTATTTTGATGTGTGCAATATTTACATATGTTTAGAGTTTAATTTTAATGGATTTTGAATTAATAAATAATGTTAATTGGGTAGATTTTATGTTAATTAGGAAATATTTTTAGTTTAAAGTTTTAATTAGGATTTTATTGTTTTGGTTTAATTTTAGTTTAATTAATTAGGATTTTTATTTAAGCACTTATTAGTGTTTCCCTGTTTGTAGGAAAGCTTAAAAAGGAGGCGACATGGTTTGACACACACCTGTGTCGTTGTCTGTGCAAGTTACTGGAATGCAAGCTTTATGTCTCATGGGTGCAACACGGGTGTGTTGCAGGTGGTGCATTTTTTTGTTTGCATAGAAGAAGTTTTGGAAAAGCAACACCTTTTTATGCACGACCATGTTGTAGGCTGTGCAACCTTCTGGAATCTAAACCCGAACTCGAGCATGGTTGCACTAAAATTCGTGCCAAAAAGTTTAAAGTTACACCAACTATACATGGCCGTGTGGTGAGTGTGTCGAACAAAAGGAAGATTTTCCTACTCAGAAAGGAAAAGGAATTCAAAGGCGTTTAGGTCTCCTATCAAATTTTCCCATAAAAGGGAGGCTAAGAGGTATTTAGGGGATTTATTCTACATTCTAAAAGCCACAAATAAGAGCTTGAGAAGGCAAACAAGGGTTTGAAGATTAAAGTGGCACTTAAATGAGTTTTATCTATTCTTTTTCTTCACTCTCTTGTTATTGATGTTATTGTTTGTAAAATTATGCATGGCTAAATTTCCATTAGAGTTTAGGTTAGGAGTAACTATTTCATGATGTGATTGAACACAAGTCTTTTATTAATTTGATTTTTAGTTAATTCTATGCGTTGAGCTTAATTTCTTGTTATCATTCTAGGCTTGTTTGATTGCATGTTTATGGGTAAATTAACCAACTATAGTTAGGGGAATTCATCAGCTTAAGACTCATAGGACTTAGACCACTCAACCATAAAAATAGGCGAGCTCTTTGGGGAACCATGACAGTAGGCAGGGGCCTATAGTAGTAAATTAATTGTTAAGAAACTTAATAAGTTTTTATTAACTTCTTAATCATGAGAGTAGGTTAAACTTTAATCTTAACACGCTTAATTGAACTCGAGAGAGTCTTTAGGTATTTTAGAACAATTACCCTTAACTGTGATCAAAGTGTTTAATAATTATGTGTTCATGATTTGATTGGAATAATGAAACTAAACCTAAGCTCTATGTTTTAACTACTGATTTTCTTTTAGTTTCATTTATTTAGATTTATATTTTATTTGCTAAATTACTTTGTTTGATTTGCTATCTAAGAACATAAGTAGAAAAATTAGTTCTCAATATTCAATCCTCATAGGAACGATATCTTTTGTACTACAATTCACGATCAGTGCGCTTGCGGGGTTTTGAACTCAACAAGTTTTTGTAGTTAATTAGACTAAAATTAAACCAAAAACAATAAAATCCTAATTAAAACTCTAAACTAAAAATATTTCCTAAATAACATAAAATCTACCCAATTTATATTATTTATTAATTCAAAATCCATTAAAATTCAACTCTAAACATATGTAAATATTGCACACATCAAATTCCCCCATACTTAAGCTTTGCTTGTCCCCAAGTAAAAATCAAATTTGAAATTTAAAGACTAGCTCAACTACAGCCAAAGAATTATAGCTTCAAAGATATGCAAACCGATAACACCAAGACTGAAATTTATTTACCAAAGAAGATAATCATAAAAATTCATTATATATGAACAATTTAATAATCATAACTCAAGCACATAACTCTTTGAAATTCAAGGAACATGAGCCTAGAAGAAAATCATTAAGGTCTATAACTCTTTGAAAAACAAAACTATGGTTGTGAATGCATTTTACGCTCTATTTCACAACATCTTTTTATTGCCTTTGGCCTTGGTAAGTGCGTTTTATGCTCTATCTCACCATTTTTTTATTCTCTCAATTCAGTTCTTCCCACTTTTAGTTATCCCCTGCTGTTCCCGTATTACTATGCATGGATACCGCTAAGTGGGTCCTTTGGATACTCATACTCTAATTAAAGCATTGGAGTAGATTAAGAGCATATAAAAAAAATTAGATTTAAGTACTGCTCTTACTTAAGAAAAGAGATATATTATTTTTTTTAAAATTACAAACCAAAAATGCACTCTCTCCCAAAGTCATGCTCAAATTCAATCTCCAAGTTGAAGCTTAGGTTATAAAAACTAAATTTTTAATACATAACGACCATGTACAACCATCTTAATTAATAAACCATTCAATAATTCGATAATTGAACTGGAAAGCAAGCTTATACACTATTTAAGGACAAGCATCATAACAAATGTGGAGAAATCAAGTTGAAAGTTAATGAATCTCATCAATTAGTTTATTTTTTATTTTCTTAATTTAACTAATACACATGCAAAATTAAACATAAAATAAACAAACATAAAACATAAAAATATTATCCTAAGATTTGATATATACCATCAAAGAGTGTCCAATTCGTCCTCAAAATCGCCATACCGCTTATCAAGCAATTGTTGGCAACTCTTCTATTGCACCAACTTCAACTACATCAACGGTCAATCAAAATGCTCCAAAAATCATGCTTACTTTTGAAATGATGCAACAAATGATAGTTTCAGCCTTCTCAGCTTTGGGACTCCAAGGTAATGTTAATTCTTTGTTTAAGTATTAGCTTGTTATTCACCGATATCATAGTTCAGAATATATTAAAATTGCTAATGGAAATCATTTACCCATTACTCCTATTGGTGATATTACTCCAACTTAAAAAAATGCTTTTGAATCACCTGGCCTTTCTAATAATCTTCTTTCTGTTGGCCAATTGGTTGAAAATAATTGTGATGTACATTTTTCTTGTAATGGTTGTTGTGTGTAGGATCAGGTCTCAGGGATGGTGATCGCGAAGGGGCCTAAAGTTGGACGGTTATTTCCTATACATATTTCCATTCCTCGTCATGTTTATTTGGCTTGTTCTCCTGTTATCAATAAAAGTAAGGTGTGGCATAAGCGTTTGGGACATCCTCATTTTACTGTATTATCTCATCTATTGAACTCTAGTTTATTAAGCAGTACTAATCACTGTTCCAGTCTTTCTTTTAATTGTTCAACCTGCAAATTGGGAAAAAGTAAAATTCTTCTTTTTCCTCTTGTTAGTAGTCATGCAACTAAATGTTTTAATATTATTCATAGTGATGTTTGGGGAATCACACTTGTTATTTCTCATGCACAATATAAATATTTTGTGACATTTATTGATGACCATAGTCAGTTTACTTGGATTTATTTTCTTTGATCCAAATCTGAAGTCTTTTCAATCTTTAAGACTTTTGTTGCATATGTTGAAACTTAATTTTCTACTATTACTAAAGTCCTTCACTTTGATTCTAGTGGCGAATATATGTCTGATGAACTTCATAATTTTTTGAATGAAAAAGGTATTCTCTCACAGCGCTTTTGTCCATACACACCTCAACAAAATGGTATGATGGAGCAAAAGAATCGCCATCTTTTAAAAGTTGCACGTGCTTTGTTACTCAAATCTTCTACTCCTCCTAAGTCTTAGATAGAAGCTTTATCTATAGTTTTTTACCTAATCAATAGACTCCCTTCTCAACATCTAAATCTTGAATCTCCTCACTTTTATCTTTATTAACAACATCCTAAGTATTGGCATTTGCATACATTTGGTTGTGTTTGTTTCATTCATTTGGCTTATCAAGAATGTCACAAACTTTCTGCTTAATCTATTAAGTGTGCATTTATGGGATATAGTTTTCATCACAAAGGCTTTATTTTCTATGGTCTTGCTACTCAAAAGCTTCGTATTTCTCTTAATGTTGTTTTCTTTAAAAATAAATTTTTTTTTTCCATATTGTGATAAGTCATCTCGTAATATTATTGTTCTTCCAAGTTATGATGAATTATCTTCCTCTTCTAAATGGTTCAAACCTCGCTATGAGTATTAATGTCGTCCTTCTCCACTGCCTCTTCTTGATCTAGATCGGTCATTTGATCCTACTCCATCTACCTTGAGATAATTTACCATAATCTCTAACCCTTCTAATTGGTATGGCTCCTATCATACATCCTTTAACGCTTTATCTTCTATTTCAGTTCCATCTTCTTACTTACAAGCAGTTAAGCTTGAGTGGTGGCAACAAGCAATGAAAGAGGAACTTCAGGATAATCATAGATGGGACATTGCTCCATGTCCACCTAATGTCAAGCCCATTGGATGTAAGTGGGTGGATTCAATTAAACTTCATTTTGATGGGACTCTAGAATGCTATAAGGCTAGGTTGGTTGCTCTTGGTAATCTATAAGAATATAGTGTTGACTATGAGGAGACCTATGCTTCTGTGGCTAAAATGACCATTATGTGAATAATTCTTGCCATTGCTGCTTCATAGGGTTGGCCACTTTATCAAATGGATATCAAAAATTCCTTTCTTCATGGTGATCTCAAAGAAGTTATATACATGACACCTCCTCTTGGCTTGTTCTCCTCTTCAACTTTAGAAGTCTGTCAACTAAAATGCTCATTTTATGGCTTAAAACAAGCTCCCCATGCATGGCTTGAGAAGTTTTGTTCTACCTTGATTTAGTTTAAATTTGTATAAAGTCAATATGATTCTTCTTTATTTCTCTATAAAATTTCTTCTGGAATTGTCCTTCTTTTGGTCTATATTGATGACATTGTTATAACAGGAACATATTCTTTATTGATCACTCAGCTCCAGCAGTACCTTTACTCCTCCTTTCATATGAAGGATACATACTTCTTAGGATTGGAAGTTCCCTTGGACTCTTCTGGTATATTCTTACATCAGCATAAATATATTCAGGATTTGGTTACTTTAGCTAGCCTACAGGATTCTGCCTTGGTTGATACTCCTTTCGAAGTTAACGTCAAGTACCATATGGATGAGGGAGAACTACTTATAGATGTTAGAGAATTATAACAAATAATCTTGAAAAATCTGCTCCAAGGCATGTAAGAATCCCACTTTCCTCAAGGCAATATTTGTAGTGTACAATTTACCTCTAGGATACAATGAAGCTTAGTGTTTGTAATGGTGTTTTATGCAGAATTGTTTGATCATAGAAAATTAATTCCAATAGAAAACTAACTCTCTATTTATATATAAGATGAATGAGTGCTTATAATATAAACATGTCTATTTGAATGAGTAGTCATGTTTCTTGGCAATAGACATGTCTATTTGTTAAAAAGATGTGACTATATTTAAAATGTATAACAATCCCCTGCCATTTTCAAAATATAACTAAAAAATTCATCTAATAGAAATTCTATAAATTATGTGCATAAATAAAGGTATCTTACGATTTGAACCTCTACTTAGTGAAAGTTCAATACAACAAATCTGAATAATATGGTAGATTAAACTTTGAACCAATTATTCTTATTGATAATTTATAGAAACATTCCACACACATAATTTAATACCCCATTACAATTACACATATATAAATGACACATTAAAGGCCTTGTGTATGTATCCTTCATAAGTGCATAGAGCCAAGCCCTTAAACTCCTTGAAGCGGCCACACTTCACACTTATATAGGTTGATCTATTAGAAGTACCCCCACAATTTGATACTTTGACTAAACATCCGTAGATCCATTAAGAGATTTTAATTCTCCCTTCCTTTCCAGCAGGTTCCAAGCACTGTTAACCTCAGGATGTAATAGAAATTTAACATAGTGCTTGCAATCACTCTATTGATGTACTTTGACTCTTTGAACTTGAGACTTGGTGTTATACCAAATGTCATAGTTGAGGTTCCATCAATGGTGATTTTACAAAATAGGCTTGAGATCCATCCCTTTTGACATTTTATTTACCAAGTCTCTTAGCAATGCCTTTGTTAGTGGATCAGCAAAATTTTGAATTGATTGCACATAATCTATTATTATCACACCATTAGAGATTAAATCTCTAATATAACTATGTCTAAGTCTAATATGTCTTGACTTTCCATTTTGTACATGACTGTAAGCTTTTGATAGTGTTGTTTCACTATCACAATGAATAAATATTGGTACAACTGGCTTTGGCCATATAGGTATTTCATATAGCAAATCATGTAGCCATTATGCTTCTTACTTATGGAAGCTAATGCTATAAATTCAGAAGCCATAGGAGAGTCTGTTATGCATGTTTGTTTCTTGGAACCCCAAGATACTGCACCACCTCTAAGCATAAATACCCACCCATTAGCGCTAGCTTGATCTTCACGATCAATAATCCAACTTACATCTGAATATCCTTATAATACTAAAGGATAGCCACTACAGTTTATACCATAACTCATAGTTTTATTTAAGTACTTTAATACTCTATTAATAGCATGCCAATTCAAGTTATATGGATTACTCGTGTACTTACTTAGCCTTCCAAATGCAAAAATTATATTAGGTCTAGTACATGTTATGGCATACATAAGACAACCTATCACTTTGGCATATTCTAACTATGATAGTCGCTCTCCCTCATTTTTTATTAATTTAATGTTAGGATCAAAGGGATTATAGGCGGGATTACAATTTAAATGATTGAACTTCTTGAGAACTTTCCCAATATAATGAGATTGAGTAAGAGTTATGCCATCCTTATCTCTCAAGATCTTAATCCCAAGAATAACATTTTCCTCTCCTATATCTTTCATGGCAAAATTGTTTGATAAGAAATTTTTGGTATCTTTAACTTGTTTCAAGTTGCACCAAAAATTAACATTTCTTCAACATAAAGATATATTATGACACATTATCACCACAAAACTTGCTATAAACACACTTATTTGATTGGTTAATTTTAAAACCATTAGCAAGTACTATTTGATCAAATTTCTAGTGCCATTGTTTAGGTGCTTATTTTAGTCCGTATAAAGATTTAACAAGTTTGCAGACCTTCTTTTCTTGTCCAAAAATAACAAATCCCTCAGGTTATTGCATCTAAACCTCTTCTTCCAAATCTCCATTTAAAAATGTTGTTTTCAC
>CATIWM010199596.1:0-18045 GCA_949671775.1 Mallotus repandus | reverse complement strand
ATATATATATATATATATATATAAAGTGAGAAAGAGGTTACATGCAATTGCAAAGGAGGATGGACTTGACAGCATCCTCGAAGAGGTTGGGCGAGCGAAAGAGTCGACCAAAGGCCTTGGCTTTAGCCAGTGCATGCAGTTGTTGGAACTCCGCTATGTCTCTTTCGTCTTTGTGGGATATCCTCAGCATTCGACGCACTTGCCTCTGCATTCATGCATATATGAATTGATTCTATAGCAAAACACATAAATATATGTATGTTTGTGCGACTTACTATGATGGTTTGGCGGTCTTCAGAAGTAAGCATTGTTGGAGGGTTATGAGCAATGATGCGAAGATAGGGAGGGAGAGGGTGAGAGATGGAAACAAGCACTGAGTGAGTGTGGTGTGTAATGTGTAAGGGGCGCTGCAGGGTCTTGGTTTGAGGAAGCCATCGGTTGGGAGGCATCATGAAAAACCCATGGTTGCACACTGCTTTCTCCAAGTTAAAACTCTTTTCACATTCCCCCAGTGCCAAAACAAAACTCTCATCTGCACTACCATTACCATTGCTACTCATTTCTATTTTCTAATTACTACAGATAAAATATATTAATTTCTCTCAATATTTATGTTTATATAGAGTGAGGAAGAAGAGAATTTTAGGCATTTAATTTCCACCATTTAAGCTATACTAAATACTAAGTGGGAAAATATATCAAATAAAATATTCTTTTCTTTAATTATGGTTATCAATCTTAGTTAATTACAAACCTTTTGACTTTTGGATTTAATTTCCTTCCACAATTACATTGTTTCTTTAACATTAATTAATAACAAGAAAACGTTTGGGAAATTTATTTAGCTAATTGCTTCCTACATTTTTCTCTCTCACATGCGCACATTCATTGTCTTTTGAATTTTAATTTTGATATATTTTAAGAGGTTACATTCTTAAATCGTAGGGAAATCATTCCCTTTCCTAAAACAATTTAAGGATTTGAGGATGATTTTTTTTTTTTTTTTGAAAAATAAAGGATATACCATTCAATAAAGCTCTCTCGAGCAAAAACAGAGTTTAAGATGAAACCTCAATCTTGGCGGTCAAACAAAGAAAGAGCAGCTTTTGCAAAAGTATGGGTTACCTCCTTCGCAGATATTCTAACAAACCGAATATAAAAACAAGAGAATTGTTTCATAAACGATTTGAGGATGGATTTCAATTAAATTTTTCGTTTGACAATAGATTTAAAAGCTCATGAAAATTTGAAATAGCATCTAATTACATATTATTTGAAATTTAAGATTTCAAATCAAATTTCTTTAATTTCACCTCCATCTAATTATATGCATAGGATAGGATAAGAGCTGGCGCTGCTGCTGCCTATTGTGGCCAAGAATGACCTTCTGCTCATTTTCTTGCTTTATTGTTTAGTTTGTAAAAAAGAAAAGAGTAATTCCTTTTAACTTGAAAGAGAGATTTCAGATCTCTTTTCATTTTAAACATGTCAGAAAGTATTTTATAGAATTGCATATGCTTAGCCTTTTTCAAGTGTTGAAGAAGTTCGGTAAACCTTCTTTTTCTTAGAAGCCTTTGTGGATAGTTGTACTTCTCAAATCTCTACTCATCTAAAAACAAAAATAAAAATAAAAATAAAACCCCTTCTCAGTTAGAACAAAACCAAAATAGAATTATTTTGTTGACAAAAGCAAGGTTCAATTGGCTTTTATTTAAAAAAGAAAAAAAAATCAATATAGAATCAATGCCTCTGAATGAAACAAAGCTTGAGCTTGTTGCTCGTATTAATTTTTCTCAGCAGAGGAGATTATGATGAATAGTCAAAAAAGAGTTAATAACACCTAACAAATTCAACCAATTTTACCTCAAAATCAGTAACGTTGGCGGATAAACCTACAGCTTCATGCCAAAAAATCATTTGCACCAATTCAAAACTCCATTTCAACTCCCAAGTCCTTCCCAAAACAACACTCCCAATTTCTTTCCCATTAGTTACCAAATTAGTTAAGTAAACAAACAATCAAGAGTTCACCTATGAAGCATTGTTGATCTTGTGAAGAAAATCCCAATAATAATTTAGCATGTGATCGTTGGGATGCACCTGATCCCACTTTCCTGTACAAAAAATTGCATATGCATCAGCAGCATACCTGAACAATCACAGATCAAAGAACACAAAAGCTGAGTTCAATTCAAATGCCGTAGCTATACCTTCATGAGATGGAAACACATAATAATTACAGACTTACTTTCCAACACCATGTAGCTGAGTCACATGGGTCCAATCATCTGCCAGATACTCCTGGGATAACCGTTGTATCATCACTGCTCTCTTCTTCTGCAAACCTAGACATACAATTACTTTTTCAATCTCCTCTGTTTCAGCCTCAATGGCAGCCTTTGCATCAGGACACAAAGAAAACAAATCTGATATGACTCCTCGAACCTGCATCAAAAATAAGTTGCTCGGAGCAGTTGCATCAATGCTGATATTTAACCAAATCAATACACATGCAGACAAACAATAAAATTTTGACAAGCTAAATGAGCAGAATGAAGAACTAAACAAACATGAACACAGGGATGAACAAGTAGGGAAATTGAAAGACACCAGATCTCATAAAAGTTGGAGAGCATTAATTTCGCCCACCACAGAACTTATCAATGATGCCAGAAAGATTACTGAACTCAGCTTTGATTTGTATAAGCATGATCTTTCACGGATGATTCTTTCTCAATACATAGACTACTATAAGGTTTGGTAAAATCTTAACTGAACTTTTACGTGGTAACCAAGTAAAATTTCCAAATTACCTCTACAACTAAAATAGGCCAAGTCTTTTCGTTTTCTTTGCTAATCTCTAAAAGAAATCAAAATTGAATGACGTTGTTGATATGAATTGAGTTTCAGTAATCATGCTTATATTCACTGATATGCTTGGTGGCCAAGGATGAAATTTATTCCAATTAAAATTATGCTTCAAGACGGTAAAAAGAAAACCATGCAGGTTTCCAAACACTCTGTTCCTCAAATGGCATAAACCCAACAAAATACTCTAATCTTCCATAATATAGAAACCTAATATTGACACATGTAAATAGCAAAAGACCAAGCTCTCTTCTGCTTTCTGCTCAATCAAACAACCATGCATGCCTTGGTATAAAAATCTAGCAACAACATATAAAAACACTTGGTCTCTTGTAAATAAAGAGAAAACACACACTTGAATGTCATACAGAACACACACATATATATATTCATGCATTGCATTTGTATATTGTCAGCTGGAATGCGCTACCTAGACTAGAAATAACTAAATTGCCTTCAACTGTTCAATTTACATATTAATGCTCATGGATGAATAACAAATGACAAAATTTTCTCCTATATACATATTACAAGTTCACTATCAAATCAATTGTTAGTAGCATGTTCTAACACCAAATTTTGCCGGCAAATAAAACTTCAATGAACAAAAGCTGCCAGGGTGCAATGCAGAATAATATAGGTAAGCAGTTCCTCTATGATGGAAATTTTCTTGTTTATCAAAATTTTTTGTGGCCCAGGTGATTTTAGGTGGAGCTTAGACAATCGATACATTTTTTTGCAGGCAGAATGGAATTATGTGGAGACAACACCAACTACCAGAATGGATATGCAAACAAAATGTAAAGCCAACATTGTGCAAATCAAGAAAACAGGTTTCACTGTTTGATCTGGCTTATTATTCTAGAATGAGAACTTGCACTAAGGATCAAATCCCAGGTCCATGAAGCATCTGATCCTCAGAATTTTCTTTCTTTCCTGGTTTAATCTTCCTTCCCCTTACGAAGGGAGATCAAGCACGGTACCAGTTGAGGGAAAGAGCTATATAAAAGAGGATATGGTAAAATGACCTGACATGTAGAGACCATACATGCAAGGAGTGCTGGACCAAGGGCCTTACAATTTATAAAGGACAAGAGTAACAGACCAAGAGCATACCTGCCTACCAGTAGTGCAGTTAAGGAGCATGCATATAACCAACACTCTCCAAGGGTCATGGGCATGTTCCTCCTGAAGGAGTCCAAGTTCAGATCGTGGTGGCTTCCATGTGTTATCTGGAGTTTTTCTTTGATAAGCCTCACTTCGTTTTTGGGAAGCAGTAAGAGTAATACTCTTCCGAACTGATCCTTTTTTCTTCTTTCGAGTTGCCATGTACAGCTGCTTCTTCTTCTTTTCTTTCTCTTTAGGTACCTTTTGAAAGTAGGGGGAGACATTTTTAACTGCAAGACCATCTCTTTCACATGGTTTCGGAGTTTTGATTTCCATGAGTTCTTGCCGCAAAATGGGTGCATTAAAATAGGGAGACACTTTATGAACTCGTATGCAAACTCTATCACGTGGTTTTTCATTCTTTGTGTCCCTATCAGGAGATACATTCTCAGTCTCTAGCAGTTTGTCATCCAAGTTTTCGTGAATTATGGCAGGCAAAGGAGCACCCTCCTTCTCAGCCTGTTTATGGCTACACTCTGCATCATCGCTCACCTTACTATCAGCACCTTGAATTCTGAGGTTATTCTTGACAACCTTAGAAGAATGAGAAGAGCCAAGAATCTTCTTGTCCCTAAAATTCAACCGACCATCAGATTTGTAGGCATATTTGGAAAGCACATCTTCAAGACTCATCCTTCCATTAGTAGCAACAATTCTCTCATTTGACAAATCCTTTGCAGAAGAGTTATTACCATTGGTAGCCACATACCCATCATTCTGAGACAAAATCACATTTTCCCCGGTCACCTCCTTCGCATCTCTCATTTGTGCATTGAAGGATATAGCATCCCTTGCCTTGTCTGGCTCTGCAGCACCATCATTCCTTTTCCTCTTCTTTGTCTTGTCCTTGATATCACCTTGACAAAGCACATTGACAACTCCCTGTTCCTCTTCCAAATTAAGACCAACACTGCCACTCTTCTTCTGTTTCTTCGGTTTCCTTGCATGACCATGAGAAGCAAATGTTAAATCACAGTCAACTTGCTCATCTTTAGAGATTCTACATTCTACTTGTCCAAAATACGGAGAAACAACTCTATTCTTCTTTTTTCTCTCATGGTCATGAATGGCAAACATCAAAGTATTGTCCACTTGCTCGTGCTGAGATTTGTTACTTCCAGCTAGTTGAAAATATGGGGAAACAACCCTCTTATGCTTCTTTTTTGTGACAAGATTATCAGAAGCAAGTGTGGGATGGTCGTCAAATTGATCATCCTTTGAAATTTTGGTTTCTACATGTTCAAAATAGGGAGAAACAACCCTCTTCTTGTTCTTCTTCTTCTTCTTCTTAATTTTTGTCACATGATCAAAAGAAGCACATGTTAAATCATTCTCCACTGGCTCATGCCTAGATTTTTGACTTCCAGATAGTTCAAAGTAGGGGGAAACAACCCTCTTTTGCTTCTTTTTTGTGACAAGATTATCAGAATGAAATGTGGAATCATTGTCAACTTGATCATCAATTGAGATGTTGGTTTCTACATGTTCAAAATAGGGAGAAACAACCCTCTTCTTCTTTTTCTTGGTCTTCTTAGTTTTAGTCACATGATCAGGAGAAGCAGATGTTAAGTCACTGTCCACTTGCTTACCCTTAACAGCTTTGCTTTCTAATTGTTCAAAATATGGAGAAACTTTGGTTACCCTCTTTTTATTTTTCTTCTTCTGTTTGTTCTCAAGCTCAAATTCAGATTTTTTAGATTCGGATTCTTGAAAATAGGGAGAAACCACTCTCTTCTTCTTCTTCTTCTCCTTCTTCTTCTTCGAATCCAAAACTATTTCTATTTCTTTCATTTTCGGATTTGCTCTCACAAACAAACCAAACCCCTAACTCTACTCTATACCAACACCATAAAAGCGCTTCTCATAAACCAAAAACATGAAACAAATATCCAACACACCTGCTGCTTCAATGGTGCTGATGGTGGTCGTGGTGGTGCCGCTGCCGCTGAAATTTGGCTCGTTCTCTATTCACATGATAGTGGGCTGGTGATTCCCTTCTCTTTCACGGACCCCAATTACAACTTTTGGAGTCTTTATAAAATAAAAAAAAAACGGTGCCCCTTCAATATTGTTACGGTACAAATCTATTAATACAAATAAAATTAAAATTATGACATTATTTTTATTTAATTACAACTATTAATTATTATAATGTATCAATATTTATAATCTATAACAATAATTATTATTAAATAAATATTAATCTAATAATTATAATTTTATTTACATACATACACATATTTTCGTTGAAGAATACCTCTATTTGAATTTATTTCTCTTTTTACTTTTAGGCAAATGAACATTTAAGCCCCTAAATTTTATAGCGAGGAGTAAATATTTTCCTTATTTTTTTACTATTTAACTAAAAATTTAAATTTTTTCCTGTAATTTTGGCCCCTCAAATTATAGTGGGGAGAAAATGGAATTAACACTTTTTTTAATTGCTAATGTGGATGTCAATTTAGTAAAAAATAAGTAACTGTTATATACAACTTCTGGTTGGCTTCTTTTTCTTATTTTTTTTTTCATTTGTTCCTCCCTAAATTAAAAACTCTAAATTTTAATTGAGAAATTGGCAAAGAAAATTCGATTAAAAGCTATAATGGCATCTTCATCTTTGTCTTCTTTGTATTCATCTTCAGCAAGCATAAGATATAATAGGAGGTGTAACATGTAAATGAATTATGAGGGAGAAAAAAAGTTCTGCAATTGTTGACATAGAGGGTTTAGATTCATGGCTTCAAGGTAGATATCATAGACTAATAAAAATTTTGGACGTAGGTTTTATAGATGTCCAAATTATAAAGTAAGTTATTTATTTGATTTTTTTTTTTTTTTTTGTGTTTGATTTGATTTTGAATTTAAAAAAAATGATGGGCGGTGTTTTTTATTATTTTGATATTATGTCAAAATTGCAGGTTAATGATTATGGATCTTTCCAATCGCATGATGAACCTATCAATGATAGAGTGAAGAATTTATTAAATGAACTAAAACATGATAATTAAAGGTTGCTAGCAGAAAATAAGTAGTTGAAAGTGCTTTTTTTAGAAATAGTGTGTCAAGTAGTGTGGAAGATGAGATTCATGTAGTATGGAGAAGTTGATGCTCTTGAAGAAGGAAAAATATAGAGACTTTTAGATATTAAGAAAGAAAATTATAAGAGCATATATTGCTCTTTGTTTTGTTGGAAAAATCCCCAAATTAGATTAAAATCTTAGAACCCAATCTCATGTTAAATCAATAGAAACCTTAACATCATAGTGGAAGATGAAGTGTACCTGAATCCATAGATTAATCACCTTAGGGATGTACGAGTGGCCTTCTAGGTCAGTACATTTTTCAAGAGAACGCCTTTAGGTTTTCTCTCTATCTCTAATGATGGGATATAGAAAGAACAAAAAATAATAATACATGTGACCTAGGGACCATGACCACCTACATATAGATAACTTTTCATGTTATCTTTTGGTATTTCTATTTTAGTCCATCATTGAAATAGAAATTACACATTACTCTATCCACATTAAAGGCCCCACAAACTTTTAGATACATTAAAGCCCAAATTATCCAAAACCCAATGATTACTTTTAAATGAACTCACCTTATATGACAGCCTGCAAAGCTTAATCATTCACATATAAGCCCAGTGTTGGATTAAGGATCCAACAATCTCTCACTTAGTCTATATGTGTAACCTTATAATTCTGCATTGCAAAAATGATCATATGAGCTTAAAACCTTATTGTCATTTTCGAAATGTATCGATAACCAATCCAGTCCTTCAATCATACCAACATAGGATCAAAGCAGCCTTTGTTACATTTATCGTAACTCAATTTATCAATGGTCACGTATGTCAATATAACTAAATGACATGAATCACGATATGGATGTGTAGCATGAAAATTTCATGCAATGTGATCTTAACATGCCTACTTCCAACTAGTCTACCTTCAACTTTAGTGAGATCAAACCATACTGAAATCAGAGTGTGAATAAACTAAAAAAACTTTATTTCTACAGAAATAACCGAAATAACCAAAATCCATAAACTGAAATAACTGAAAAAATGTCTATAACAAGAACATCCAAAATAACAAACTTTTACTAAAACTAAATATCCTCAAATAACATGACACTCATATGAGCAATGTGCTCATGAAACACTTTGGGTGGCACTCTCTTAGTAAGCAGATCAACAATCATGGATTTTGTCCCGATGTGCTTTATAGACAACTGTCCACTCTGAACTCTTTCCTTAACAACAAGGAACTTGATGTCTATATGCTTTAACTTTGTCGAGCTCCTCTTGTTATTAGAACATAAATCTACTAACTTATTGTCACAAAATAACTTAAGCCCCCTTTTACTTTTTTTTTTTTTTTTGCCTAATATGTCAATATTCCACATTGTGTGGATACAGGTCAATGTATGAGCGATTTTCTCAAATTGAAAAAGGCAAAAAGGATTTTAGTGAGACTGAAATTAAAATTTTGAGATTTAAGTGAAAATTTTAATTTTTAAAAAATATTGGTGAAATATGGTTAAAATATTAGGAATGGTTAATGTAAATTATCCAATAAAAGAGAAAGATGTATTTTTGGTGGAATTGAAAATAGGTGTTCTAGGTGGAATAAAAATGTTGCTCTTAAAATGATAAAATTTTAAAAATCTTTTAGGAAAAAATTAGAAAACTTAATAGTTTTACTTTGAATAATGAGATTCGAAATTCTTAAAATTTGGAATAGATATTTTTAGAGCTCAACAAATAATATTTTACTACTATTTTAGTTAGAATAGAAGAGAATAAGGCATTTTTTATGGAATAAGATAGAGGTATTTTAGGTCAAATAAAACTTTGTTGTTAAAGTATATACTTTTTTAAAAAAATTTTAAGAAAAATTTAAAATATTTACTATTCTTACATGTAAGGTTTAAGAGTCAACACTAAATAATGAGATTGGACACATAGTACTTTTAGAGCTCAACATAAAATATATGGCTACTATATATTTTTACTTGGGTTATTTGCAAAATAAAACATGACTTATAGTGCTTTTTGGAATCCAATTACAACATTTAATCTTGGCAAATTAAAACATATATTTTCAAAATTTTGCAATTTGAAACACCGACCAATTATCCCGTGATCAAGTGCTTATGTGGTAGGCAAGACATTTTTACATTTTCCACATCAGATATATTTTTTGACACATCAAAACACATCGTTTCATAAAAGGAACCAAAAACCCCATCGTAACCACTCCACTCCCTTCACCTTCACGCCCATCAATAACAGTGCTCCAAATTTGGACTTCGATAAACAGAGCCATGAGTAGGTTTACGACCAATTTTAGGACCAACCTCAAACGACGTTGTTGCCATATACAAAAGCATACTAGAAATATAAATAAGCATTGCAAAAAGGAAAATTCCTTGACAACAGAGAAGAATAGAAAGTAGAAGCCAAGCGAGATGGTGAGCTATCGTCTAACCACCAACACCAGGCGGATGTGGTGAAGAAAAATGACGTCGATGTAAAATGCTTATTAGAACTGCTACAACTTCAATACCTAGGGGAACGTAGCAGCAATTATGGTGGTGATGGTGTAGTGTGTTGCATTTATTAGTTTAATGGTGGATCTTCCCTTTCTATCTCATCTTCTTCCGCTACAACGTCATCATGCATATAAGATTCAATACTCTGGTGCCATTTTTAGCTAAAATGTATTTTATTTTGAATTTTTTCCCTTTTTTTTTTCCTTCTCCTCTGTGTTTGTTGTGTTAACAAGAATTGCATAAAAGAGGTGAAGGGAATGGAGTGGTTAAGATGGGGCTTTATTCCTTTTATGAAACGGTGTATTTGATCTGATGTGAAAAATGGAAACATCTTGCCTGCCACATAAGCACTCAATCATTGAATAATTGGTCAGTATTTCGAATTGCAAAATTTTGAAAATATATATTTTAACTTGCCAAGATTAAAATATTATGATTAAATTGCAAAAAGTGCTATAAATCATGTGTTTATTTTGCAAATAATACCCTTTTTACTTTGAATAGAAAACAATGAAGCTTTTGATGGAATAGTAAACGGGTGTTTTAGGTGGAATAGAAGTGTTGAAAAATTAGAAAATTTAATGTTTTTATATGTAAGGTTTTAAAAAGGTTGAATACTTATCAAAATTTAAATTGGAAGCTTTTATAGCTCCACATATGATATTTTATCTGTGAATATAAGAGAAATGTGCGTTTTTTGTGAAATTAAAAAAGAAATAGATTTTAAGTAGAATAAAAGTGTTATTATTAAAATTTTATCAAGAAAAATAGAAAATTAAATGATTTTACATTAAAGGCTTTAAGAGTGAATACTAAATAATGATGTTGGATATTTGTTAAAATTTGGGATGAATATTTTTATAGCTTTTATTACTATTTTGCTTTGAATATAAGAGTGATGTGTTTTTGACGGAATACAAGAGAGATATTTTATATCAAATAAAAATGTTATTAAAATAATAATTGTATAAAAAAAATTTAACAAAAATTTAAAAAATTTAATTATTTTACACATAAATTTTTAAAAATTAATACCGAATAATGAGGTTGGACATTTATTAAAATTTGGCAAAATACTTTTAGAGCTAAACATATGACATTTTAGTTTTTTTTTTTTTTTACTTTAAATAGAAGAGAACAAGATTTTTTTATGGAATAAAAAAAATTATTCTAGTGGGATAGGAGTGTTGTTGTTAAATTAATAAATTTTTAAAACTTTTTCTAAAAAATTAAAAATTTTAACAGCTTTGCATGTAAACTTTTAAAAAGTAAATGCTTACAATGAGGTTGGGCATTTTATTAAAATTTGAGATATACACATATATATAGGCAAAACTACTAATCAATTTCCCCTTATTGTCATATAAATTTTAGATAATTTAATCATTTGTGAATAAAAAATAAATTAAATTAATTAAAATATAACTCTAACTTCATTCTAAATATGTCTCTTATTCTAATTAGGTTAATTTTTATTTTATTTCTAATAAAAATTAAATTAATATGAATTTAATTTTCATTTAATTGAAAGTATGTTTCCTATTTTAATTAGATTAACTTCTATTTATCTCTAATAAAAATTATATAAATTAAAATTTTAGTTGTAACTTTATTGAAAATATTTTTGAAATAAATTAGAATTACTTCTATTTTATTAAATATAAATTAAATTATATAATATAATTTGATAAGTCTGATTAAATTAAATTTAATACGTAAATAAATAATTAGAACTAACAATATTTATAAAATAATTTATTACAGAAAATATTAGCAAAAAGAATGTTGAAAGAATATAAACATTTACTAAGAATATAATAAATTATTATAATATAACTCCATCGAATTTGCAAAAATTAGATTATTATATAGATAAAAATGTTAAAAAGTGTTGTGTAATTGTATAAAATTATTTTTAAAATAAAAAATATTAAGAATAAAAAATATTGAAAAAAATGATGTGCAGTTGTTTAAATAGAAAATCTATTAAAATAATAATGAATTATAAGTCTATTAAACTTTTAATATTGATAGCTCTATAAATAAAATAGTACCTCTATTATTTTTAGAAGTTTTATTAAAATTTAATCATAAAATAACAAAGTTTAAATTAACTAAACTTTATTTATCTAAAATTAAATTATCTAATATTCATAATCTAATTATTTAACTAAAAATAATTTCTTAAAAAATATTGGATGGAATTTTTTAATATTAACATTTAAAAAAAGGTTAAAAATGAAGTGTAATTGTTCAAATAAAAGTGGTATCTTTTTAATTGAGATAAACTGAAACAAATAGACACTAGAGACTGAATAAATTCAACAGCATAGTTTTAATATTTTTCAAATGTTATTTTTAAAAATATTAAAAATTATTATTAGAAATAAGATTTTAAACAAAAAGTTTATTAATTTTTATAAAAGAATATTAATGATCACTCCAAATTGGATCTCTTGCTTGTGGAACCTACATCGACGAGAAAGTCGGATGAAGGGGCGAGATTTTTCCCATAAACACTCCGAGGATTAAGTCAGTAATTGTATGAGAAAATAATAATAAAGCAAATAAAGTAGAATATAATGAGTGTTGGATTGGTACTTTGTATGATGGAACAATGACATGATGTCTTGATGTAGAATATAAGAATGAATGAATGATATCTCCCCCATATGATGAGATGTATATACAGAGAAAGATTAGACATAAACCTCTTAGGAATAGGATTCCTTATAGTTGTAGGATTGCTTTGATTAGGAGACAAGTAGACTTCCTTTGTAGAATAATCTTCTTAATTGAGCATATTTCCCTTTGGTTGATGGACAAGTATCCTTGTTGATATAGGAATATGAATGTGGGGTATCAAAAGTTCCCCCTGAAAGTCTGTTCGGATATTTATGTTCGAGATTCTAATGTCAAAGAAGTTGTGATGATTGCTCGGACTAATGAGTGCTGAAGAGTGTCTGATGCTGAGGGGTGATCTGAGGTGGCCAGCCTCAGTCCTTGATGTTGAAGATGCTTGGTACCGAGTCTTAGAATGATGTCTGCTGCTGCATAGAAATAAAAGATTGCTAACTGGACTTACAGATACTCGGTAGAATAGGCTTGGTATTATAAAACAACCTAAGGGATTAACCCCATCATATAAAGAATTTGACGGAACAGTCGTCACTGGGGTTTTTAGTGCTAGAGGCTTTATTTGACCATGTGGTCTCTCGGTGTTATAACGAGGCAACAAGGCCTGAGTTCCTATGACCGTGTGGTCTCTCGGTGTTATGAAACGCGACTCGAGTGTCGTGCCAGCTTCAGTCACTGAACTTAGATGCTTGAGATTTAGATGCTCAGTGCTATGACTCGAGGCTTACATGCTCAAGGCTTTGATTGCTAGAGCGTTGTTTGATCCGGCTTCGAGCGGGAGTCACCATTTGTCATCTGAGCATAAATAAGTGCTTATTTGTATTAGTGTTGCTTGATAGTGTGTCTGATGTCATTGACAATTTCTATATGTTTAATGCCAAGTGAGATGATCAGAGTGTCCGATTGTTTGGATTGATTGGTGCTTAAAGTAGCATCTTCAATAGATGCATTTTTCTCATCTATAACGATAGATAAAAGAACAATAATTTTGGGATCATTTAATCGATCTCAATTTGATGGTCAGTCCTTGAATCAAAAATATATCAATATGATTGGTGCATGTTATTAAACTGTATGCACAAATAATAATCATATATGTGTGGACGAGCATCTATATGTAGATGAATAAATATGCTTGTGTGACAACCCGTAGTTATTCTTGTGAGAATAAATAAGATATAAAAAGAAAATAATTAAATAAATAATTGGGAGAGAAATTTATATCCTAATGTACTCTTGTCCTGCCTTTGAGTTAACAAATATTTATGTTCGTCGTTTGCTCAATTGTTGCTGATGTAGTTGACAGGCTCTTTTTTGTTCTTGGAAATTGACTGTTCAAAAACATCTTTGCTACTGTCTAAGTTTTGAATGCAGTCAGTTCCTTAGCACTCTGTACTGCCTTGAATTTATTCCTCAAGAATGTCTTGATATGTCAGTGTCCAATTCTCGGACTTGGTTGCAAAGTTAGACTCAGATATAATTAGGGTGAAACTTTAACATATTCTATTCCATGTTGGCCATGCTTCGTGAACTTTTATGGGCCTCCAACCTTTCGTAGTTTTCCTATAATCCTTATCTCTGCTCTTCCTCTCGATGATGCCTGATATGTACCTTGATAGTAGTAGCTCTTTTTTTTTAAGATACAGGCTTGCTATTGTTTGCCACTATTGAGGCATATTATTTCAGAATGATTTGTCAACTTTTAGATCAACAAATCCAGTGGGTAAGCCTCCTCTATTCAACAATTCAACACTGCTCTGTAATTTTTCTTGCTCACTGATGCAACGTATCACGGAGCCAGGACCAGGAATTCTTTTCACGAGGGCATCAAACTAATCAAGAATTTTCCGATGCTGAGAAACAACATTTTGAAGAGGGCAATACATTGTACTCCTTAAAGTTGTCACTTCTTCGTCAAGGTGAATTACATCATCTTGAGCTTCAAAACTAGCTTGTATAGCCTTGATGAAAACCTCCTGTTTAATTCTTGTAAAGCAACATTAACCATCTTCAATGTGAGACGTGTACTCGAGCTTGCCATGACAATGGGAAAGTGCATTGCCAAACATGAGTGGATTTTGATCGCCATTGATGCCCATTCAAAACACATTTTATTCTGCATTTGACGGTGTCGCTATTGTTGACATTAAGCTCGCTTAATAAACTTTGAGTTTATTATTTTGGCTTGCTGGCTGTTATCAACTTCAAGCTTTCATTCGTCTCTATAAACTTTGCTTTTCTAAGTAATTATTGCTCAAAGTCATAATCAGTTGCGCTAAGTAAAATAGGCTGAAAGCTTGTCCATCAAATAATTACTAAGTAATTAAATAATTACTTAGTAATTAAGAAAGAGAAACGTATCTGTTGGTGTATTCTCGTCCCTCCTTTTGAGTCGATAAATATTTATGTTTGTCTTTGTTTGCTTGCTTAACATACTGCGTCAAAGGACCCCTAGAATAGCATCTTACTCTTGGAAAAAACTCAACCCATGAAATCAGGTATAGCCCCCATCAAACAACATGTATAGCACTGCTCGAATGTTATGGAACCATCTTATGAAGTCATCTTGAAGCTGTAGCCCAAGAATGCTAGATTGTTCCTTAAAACGTAATATCTTATCATTGGTACTCGTTGGTCGCTAGGTGTTGGATGCTCAGAGCTCGCTTTTTGGACTATACTTAGAATCTGAGCTTAGTTTGTAGGGACTCAAGATTCTCGGTAATTGACTTTTGATGGATGCTTACTGGGTGATTCTGAGCAGGGATGCTCGGTTATTGATGCCTATTTTTGGATGCTCAGAAAATCAAAGTCTGATAGTGGATACTTGGTAGATGTTGGCACTTAAAGCTCAGCTCATGATCTTGATACTTAGTGGAGGTTGATTGTTCTAAGAATAAATCTCGTTTAACGACCTTCTATTCTGTCGATCCTTCAAGTTTCTTTCTTCTTTTGAGTTGTAACAAGTTTGAGAACCATTGAATTAGGTACAGAGCCAAATTTGGTTGATGCACTGGAGTTTTTCCCATTCTGATAGTATCATGCTCTTTTTCATTGAATACCAAGCCTTAAAGTAATCCATCTAACTATCACTACTCTTCCAGAGGTAGAATACGAAACTTCAGTCTCACTATTCAGGCATGAGAGATGATGTCCGGCCATCTATCAAGTTCCAAAGGAAAATCTTATTCTTCCATGTCTCTCTCTCTCTCTCTCTCTCTTTTTGATGCTGATGTTGCTCCACTTATACTAATAAAGATAGGAATGTCGTATTTGCCACTCTAATCATGTTGATAGGTCTAAACTCGCATGATAACCAACTAAGCTTCAAAAGATCGATGAGGTCTCGGAACGTTGTCAAGTTTCCATCCATTATCTGTATCCTGACCCATATATCTTCTAAAAGTTAGCGTAAAGCTGCTTGTCCATGGGACCAGCTCCAGCACATCTAGCTGTTTCTCAAAATGCAATATCTGATACGATGGTACTTAGTGTGTTTGGTATTTGGCTCTCTTGATGAATGCTTGGTGATCAGCGAATGCTCAGTGCTTCGATGCTCGAAGTTAGAATGCTCGTGATGCGGATGTTCAGATCTCGATGCTTGTCAGAATAATTCAAACGCGGTTGTCTAGAACTGGATAGTTGAGAATCAGACCTTGGTGTCCAAATATTTATGGGTTTTGGATACTCAGATCTTGGATGTTAAATGCTTGATGCTGCCTGGATATCCAAGGCTGAGATAACAAACTCGGATACTCGGATGTTTAAGAGTTGATAGGCTTCAGTGTTTTAAGGCTCAATAATCGGAGCTCGGTGGATGTTCATGAAGTTGGCGGCATACTCAAGAATTTTATAGCTTCATCTCTTTGTAATAACCTTAAACGATGTTGCCTTGATGGTGTCGTCCATCTTAGATTGTTTTCCTTTAAGATGATCAATTTTAATATCAAAGGTTCCTTGTTAACTCTCTCTCATTTATGATCAAGGACGACTTGACATGCTAGGGTGGATATTCCCTTAAATCCGGGCAAGTGTGCCCACTTCATGAAGTTCGACATAAGCTATGGAGTTATCCGGGAAAGTTCTTTGAAAGTCCGGCATTAATTCTTTGAATGCCCTTTTTGAAGTTTGTTCTACACTTTGGGTCATGCCCATCATTACTGTATTCTATTTGAGGTAAGCGGCATCATATGCCATTGAAAGCTGAAGATTTCGCTGTCCAAGCCATGCTACCACGGAACTTTTTTTTTTAAGCTTTTTCGAGGATCATAATTCATAAATATGGAAGCTTCAGTGCTTTGAACCTAAGGCTTATTATCTGTTGTTTCAAATTTAGACTTGATGAATTCTTATTCAAAAATTTTCCTACGACTATCACCAGACTCGCTTTCTCTACCGCAGACATTATAGTTCTTGATTAGTTCTGAATAGCACTATTGTTTGCCCTTATTTTTCATATAGTCTTCGCGTTTACTATTATGTCTTGCCTCTTTGATGATGACTCCTCATTCAAGTAATAGTTTCAGCATCCATCGGCATGCAACACGATGAACCCAGTCGAGCATGGAGCTTGAGCTTCTCCAAGGTTGAACCTTGAGCTGATCAAATTCCATCTATGTGCAGTTCTCCAAGTATCAAGCTCCATAAAATTTGTTTTCTTGGGTAGATTGATAGAATATTTTTACTCGGCCTGAAAAAATCACATCTTGTGATAGCACCGACTTAGTAGTTTTTTGTTACTCTTGATGTTGCTATTAGCTTTGTGACTCAATGGATCTTTTTTTAATATAAATTATTGAACTTTCGATTTACTTGTTGATTGTCTTGTTGCTCATAAAAATTTGCTGGTGTTGACCAGCCATAAAATCACAAATCATCGTGTAAGTGCCTTCGCCGTTGTGCCCCATGAATCTTGATGATCCACTCTGTTCCGATATTTCAGCTCCTTCATGCACGAAGCTGGCTAGGACTGCCACTATCGCTATGATTATTCCATGTTTTACATGAACCGTGGGTCTTCACTAATGCTCATGAGCGTAGTACTGAATATTCCCAGCCTTTGTTTCTCGTTCAGAATGGCCCTTGGAAAGGCCTGATCTCCATCTATTTAGATGTAAATTGTGATTAATGGTTAAAGCACTATAGCTATTCATCTTAATGATCATGTACCGCAGCTGTCTGATTGTACTATGATAATGACGTATCTTAAATTTCTTGAACAGTTTGATTGCTTGCTTGGGCACGCCGAGGTAGGTTCCCAACAAGCAATGATAATTCAGAATTCAATCTGATTGTGCCTAGCTTTTAATCATTTTATTTTGAAATAAAATAAAGCGAGTTAGGTTTCCACAAACGGCGCCACTTGATAACTCCGAATCGGATTTCTTGCTTGTAGAACTTGCATCGATGAGGAAGTTGGGTGAAGAGGTGGGGTTTCCCCCATAAACACTCCGAAGATTAAGTCAGTAATTGTATGGAAAAATAATAATAAAGCAAATAAAGTAGAATAGGAGTGTTGGATGGGTGCTTTGTATGATGGAATGATGATATGATGTCTTGATATAGAATATGAGAATGAATGAATGAATGATCTATTCCCCATATGATGAGATGTATATATAGAGAAAGATTAGATATAAACCTCTTCGGAATAGGATTCCTTATAGTTGTAGGATTGCCTTGATTAGGAGACAAGTAGATTTCCTTTATAGAATATTCTTCTTAATTGAGCATATTTTTCTTTGTTTGATGGACAAGTATCCTTGTTGATATGGGAATATGAATGTGGATATCAATTAAAATTAAAAAAAAAAT